>JAQGBA010000787.1:0-23987 GCA_034698125.1 Prionchulus punctatus
TTTCTTTTATGTAGGCTGTTGCTTGCATAAGTGCCAAAGGAAAAAAGTGCAAAAGTTCAGCTAATTTACCAACATCCTTCATTTGACTATCTTCATCTTTAATATTTAACATGTTTTTGATGAACTCGATCGCTTCTTCAGGTGTAAAATTGCACAACTGGAACACTTCAATCAGTCCCCAGTTTTGATCTCTGGAAGTTATCAGGATGTGTATTTTGTTTTGTTGGCTACTTGGATAGAAATTCTTGTCTAATGGCTTATCAGCGCCATCGAATACGAAAAGGCATTTCATATTCACAAACTTCCTGTACACATCTTTGGCGATGATGCTAGTTTCTTTAAGCACGCCATCGGAATTTTTTGCATCTATATTTAACTCTTGAGCCAGCCTTTCAAACGAATCTGAAAGTGTTCGTTCAGATTCGGCATTAATCCATACAATGTTGTTGTTATACTGTTCACCATAGACTTGAACGTATTTTAATGCAAGCTGACTTTTACCGATGCCCCCTAATCCTGTTACTGCTGTACTTCTTTCAGCGATTACAACTTTGTTTGCATCCAGTCCAACTTTACTACTGCTTCGTTGCATCAGTTTGTGTAACGCTTGTAGTTGCAGCATTCTGCCAACAAACGTCACAGTTGGATCTTGAACATCAAAGCGTATTGGATTCACCTGTGCTTTTGACTGATTCTGGTCTAAATTTAGTTTGACTTTATGTAACCTTCAAGCATGTAATCATCATTTTATGACAAACTTACATATTTCTTGGCAGAATCGGAACTCATCATCTGTCAATAATAAATGGCCATGGCTGCTGTCTGTCACAGCTTGTCGAACCGATTCGTAAAGATTGATCCAATTCGATTCAACACAAATTTCTTGTAAATGTTTCAATACATGTTCAGTCTTTCGTTTTAATTGTGCGAACAGCACCTACAAAAATTAAATTTGGTAGAAAATTAATGGTAGATAGAGTGATATTTAACTTACAATAAACTTTGCTGTTGTTATTTTTTCATTTTGAATCAAATCGCATTCGTCTCGATCAAAGACATTTTTCGCTTGTAGTTTCGTCTGGATAATATCTAGATCAGCGTTTGATTGTGAAAATAGTTGAAGCAAATTTTGTAAAACTTTGCGAAAGTTTTCTTTCATTTCAACCTGCTCAAGTTTCAAGTTATAAACTCAGAAAATGACATTGTTGAAAGTAAAATGTAACATAGCCCACGTTAACGTTGACACAATAGTTGATAAGAATGCAATGAACAATTATAGCTGCAATTCTACGTACATCAATCACTTACAATGCAGAATAGGTACTCTGTCTTATCATTATTTTGTGCAAGCTTGCCATAACCACAAAGTGTTTGTATCCACATGCTTTCTCTTATTATTATTCAGAACATTTTCAACTTGTTGACATTTAATTTAACTGGGTCCTCCACTCTATTCACTTGTACTTTTCCTATACTTGTGGCATGCCAATAGCCACATCTGGATCATTCCAAATGGATCATTGCGCTGGAAAAATTTGATTCTTTGCAAGCATCTGAATCTGATATAAAAATGGGTTACAGTTGGGTTTATGTACTTGCAAAAGGGGGCATGGTAGCAGATGATCGCGACAGCCCTTGTTTTGAATTTAACCAACTAATAAAAGCTATACAGAAATCAAGTTTCCTCCTCATGGAGTTGTACGAATGGGTGACGTGAGCTTTGTCGTGAGTCGTAGTTCTGGGTGGTTGGAACAGTCTGCGGAAACTGTCACTTTAGTACGGGTGGCCAAAAAGGGAGCTTTTTTTACGTACCTTAAGGTACATCGGACACTCGGCTCACTGGTCTAGTACCTTTTGGGTCGTTTCTAATTCGCGTTTTCGGGATTTTGGTTTCCAATTTGGATACTTCAATTTATTTACTTTCACTTTTTTTCTGTCTTGCACATAATGGAGGACGCGAGTCATAGTTGGTTGTGCTTAGTCGTTCAGACCATTTGGCGCCGAGCTGTAGCACAATAGATGGCAGTTTTGGTCAATTTTTTTTTTGTAGTCTCACGCTAAAGGCGGAGGCGCTGGTCGCTGTTTATTGTATAAAAATACTCGGGCCATCCGGCGTCAGCTCTTTTGTAACATAGACGGTTGTACTTATTTATTTATAATTGCTGCGATAGTTAATAATTAATAATCCTTATCCAGTCAACGATCATTGATCTGCAGCAGAATCTGTGTGAAAATGATTTAACTGATAGAGTTGCAGATGCTGTCGATATAACTTGCTTTTAACATTTGCGACGTAGTCATATATACATGTATTTCAGGGTTATATATCTTATCTTATATCTTATCTTATATTTCAGGGTTATATGTCATTAGGTAATTGTCAAACGCATTTTCTGTTCTGAAATTAATTGTCCTTGCCAGAATTTGTTAAAGTCACTCGTCAATCAAGTTTAAGCAAAATTCATTAAAATGTGTATCACATTGCGCCTTGAACCGTTGTGTAATAAATAATAAATATCCTGGGTTATGGTGGTCAGTCGACACAGTGATCAGCTACGAATTGTAAATGAATATGTTCAACATCGTCATTGTTGATTTCACGCTCAAATTTTAACTTTTCTGACTGATTTGTCGCTGTTTAATAAATGTTTTATCATTTTTCATAAAGTTCGCATCTATTGATTTACGTTTTATTTGTTTGTAAAACTTCTAGACCGGTAGTAAAATTTTGAATGTAACGTTGTACGTACTTGTTGTTACCATCAAGTGTCGGCCAATGTTAACTTGTGCTCGCCACCAATAAACTAACTTGAAAACATGAAACTGCTTTTGTTTCATTTTCATCATAGTTTACCTCCATAAATTATTTGATATGCAGCAACGAGAAGATGTTCACGACGATTTTCTGCGTGTTAAGAAAATCGGGTACAAAATTCTCATTGCCGAATGTATTAGAACTGTAGTTTATTTGGCTTTCGTCATTGCTACATTCGAAATCACCTACGACGACGGATGTAAGTGCAATGTGTACCAACACATGAGGCTTCCATATTTAGCCGATCACTTGATCAACTATCAAATACCGAGGCTCACTCTGTACACTGTTGTTTCGCTGGTTGTTCTGTTCATTGGTTTGCTAAATTCCAGCCCGAATATGGTTTTTTCGCATATCATTTGTCAAACGATATGGAACGTAACATTTTTGGCATTCGGTGTTTTTTATCTCCTAAATCGCTGCTGCCATACGATTCTAATGGTCATCGGAATTCTCAGTTATTTGTTATTCTTACTGCAAGTCTACCTGACTATATCCCTCGCAGATGTATACAAAGCTTTCAGAAACAAATATTTAAAGGATCATTATGTTTCAAAACAAAATACAGGCTCGGTCAGTGCCCAAGGTCGCCTTACCAGGTTGGTATAAAAATGGACAGTGTATTAATTAAACAATTTACTTGTTTTTGTAAATTTATTATTATTCTGTATCATAAACAATGTTTAATAAATTTTTTTCGAATACCAGAAGCTCGAGGCAAGTTTTACGGTCATGGTTTTAAAGCCCGAACGATAACTTCGGGAATACAAAATCCCATGAAACCATCGATCATGACGCATTTTTCGTTTGTGGTGCATTCGCCTGCGGCATGACAAGCCCTGAGGCACAATGTCTGCGCCTGAAATATGAACATTCGCATGCAAACAAAATTCTTGCACATTTTTATCATTTATCTGTGTACTTGCTGGCTGACTGATTGCATCGTCATGTCGCCGATTTTCGACGGCATCGTTAAGTCTGACCGAATTTCTT
The DNA here is from genome assembly GCA_034698125.1 of Prionchulus punctatus. Classification (NCBI taxonomy): domain Eukaryota; kingdom Metazoa; phylum Nematoda; class Enoplea; order Mononchida; family Mononchidae; genus Prionchulus; species Prionchulus punctatus. The sequence goes on from JAQGBA010000787.1 coordinate 3,809, forward strand.
GATTCATTGGATCAGCAGGATTTATCCGAAATACTCCCGAATCCACGGGCATGGTCATGGAACTGTTTCTAGGCAAAATTTTCACGAAATAGGACGTGTTATTCATCAGGCCAGTGATAAGAACTTCGGTCCTGTTGTCGGGCACCACGATCTTCATCCATTCCTGGTCGGGTCTGTTCGGCTCATTGGTGTAAAATATCATCGACCCTGAGAGTAAAAAACAAACAAAAAATCTGTCAAAATTGATGCCCAAAACAAACGTTAGATTAACTTACCTGTGTTATTTAATGATTCAAAATTGTTGGGAAAAGTCCATTTCAATTTAATTGCGGTGGGCGACACTCTCTCATAAGCCACACTTATCGTGTGCTGAAGCATAGCCGATTGTTGATCTACATATAAACATCTACATATAAACAACAGTCTTCTACAGTCAACTACAATTGAAACTATAGTTAAACTACTGTTACCTAAAGTTAGAAACTGATAAGTCGTAGATCCTGGTATCGTAGCACCGTTGATTAGCTTAACGCTAATCCTTGCATAATATCTGGACGCCGGGTCCAAATTATTGATAACCAAAACCGGATCAGCTCCTTGAATTATGAACCGATTCCATAACTGTTCGGGAAGGGCGTTGTTTTTTGTTAGAACAATCTCGTAACCTGCAAATTTGAATATCAAACCGGATGATTTTATCTGATGACTCATGCTTTGAGGCATGTTTATCCCCATGATTTCACGAGTCGCGTGCTGACGACACATGTGAGTCACATGATAATGACTCATGCTTTACGGAGGCACACAACTTACCTGCAACTGTTGAAGTTATGATATCGCTTCGCAACTGCCATTGCAAGCGAAGCGTAGTTACGTCCCTCGTATAAACAATATTTACGTTTTCGATTGGAGTTACTAAAATAGCTCGGCATGGCTAATTATACGATGAAACATTCATTTAACAGGTTAATTTTTTTACCGACTGGCGTTCGAAATTGAAACACATTTGATTCAGTGTTGACGCCGTTCCTAAGGTGAGTTTCTATGGAAAAATATATTGTAGTATTCAATGGCAATTGGCCAAGGGTCGTATTCGGTTGATTGCCGTTGATGAACTGTTGCGTCCACGCATCAGAATCTTTAACTGTAGAATACCATACGGCATAGCCTTAAAAATTCATGGATGCAAAAAATGCTTGTTAATGAAGGTATTATAACTGAAATGCGTCTCAAAAAGTCGCCAGGGTAGTAATTAACTCTCACTTGTAACTTCTCGTTGTACAAGGTTAGGAACAGACCACGATAAATTGACGAACCCCTGAGCATCGTCCGAATAAGAAACGCTGACATTAGAGACAGCGAATAATTCAGATTCTAAAAAAACAACAGAAACTATGGTAAATTCAGAAAACTACGGGAGAGGGGCAGACTAATAGGAAGTGAACTTGAATTTGTATTTCAAAATCTTACCTCTAGGCATTTTAACAATGACAGGTTCTGAATATGGTGATTCATCATGTCCCATGTGAATCTTAACTTGAAACTTGTACGTGAGAGCCATTTGCAGTTGTTCAAGGAGGAACGTTCTAGATTTGACCGAAATTAGTCTGTCGCCAGCAAAAATATTGCTATTAGCAAGTTGTTCTTGCATGAGAACCACGTAATACATGTCTGCAAGCAAAAATAGCTTGTTGATCGCTTTAAAATTTAAACTGTGACACGCCAGAAGTAACTTACCAACACTGGCTCCTAATTGAGCGACCGACGTCCATCGGAGGTGGACCGAAGTCGGACTTACGACTGCGACCTGCAAGTTAGTCGGTGGACTGAGCAACTGCTGGGAAGCTAAAAATCAAAACCATTTTTCAGCAGGAATTTTTGCCTGCGGGATATTCCTGCTTGGCTCACGTGATTGTCCAGGCATGGTGAACGTGAATGTGTCCGACCATGGCGACGATGTGCTATTGAAATCGGTTCTGATTTGCAGCTGATACGTGAACCCGTTCATCAACGGAATCAAGTACAGCGGTCGACTAACAGTTTGATAAAATCGCCAAATTGATTCACCAAGTTGTTTGTATTGCACCACGTAAGTAACACCTTGGGTAACCGTTCAATGGAAAAGCAAACAAATTATTGACACTAGCCTCATACTTACCAGTGGACAAATTCCTTGCATCGTCCCATTGTATTTCAGCTCCGCCAGTCAAGTATCGTATAAGTCGCACGTTAGTCGGTTGAGTTGACTGGCCAGTTGCAAGACTTGCAACCGCTCCTGCAACTGCAGTTAACGTTAAAATAAATAAGAAACGATTTTTTGGCAACTTTACCGACGAATATAATATATTTGTAGTCGAACATTTTGTTTAACAAAACAAAAGTATAAATTTTATTGGCTAGCTCTTCGAATGAAACCAAATGTTTGACTAACCGACTGGTCGACGAACAGCTGCTGTTCGCAGTATCCAAGGGTTGCAAAAGTTTCTACTACATTCTTCTTTTTCGCTCTTTCTCCATTTTAAATATTGATCACATTTTTCATAATAAACAATTCTTCGTGAATCATATATCGAGGATAGATTCATATATCCTATTATTAAATTATGGTCGCCATAGGTGCGACTTATGTTATCTTTTTATTAAGGGTGAGAAGTTATTCGAGTATTGTGAAGTGAGTTATTGGGTAAAATTCTTATTTATGAGGTTTCGTCAAAAAATATATATAATCCTAGCATACTTGGGGTTCTAGTTACAAAGTAATTGGAACAAACAAATTTTCACAATTATCGTTGACCCATGAACTATACTTCAAATGCATGTGTCTTGAATAAGAGTCAGAAAAGAATACAGTTGAATTACTTTACGGTTGAATATTGAACAGTATTGACCCTGTCTGAAATATAGTTGAACACTGAATTATAGTTTAACACTAAAATATAGTTGGACGTTGAAAATAACGTGAAGGCAATCGTGGTCAAATATTATTCAATAATCGATTGATCACCAAATTTTTTGGGAAATAAAGTCTCCCTATTTTCCGTGCACTTGATCACTTATTTTTTCACCTAATTCCACCTAATATTTGCGAACTTGAAGAAATGTACCTACTTATCCTTCTTATTGAAAGTGCGTATGACTGTTATTGATATCGAAGGACCCATTCTCATTGATGACCTCAGTTGGTTTGGTCAAAAACAATCTCGCCATGACCAATGAAAACGGTTCCGAAAGAGATCCTTTGTTTCAAAATGTATAAGTACCGATAGCTTTTCTCATATTTTCATCAGTTCAAATTTGCCCCCTTTATTGTCCCCATCTCGTAAGCTTTCTTTCGAAATGAATCTTTGCTTCGGTAATGAAATGATGTAGCCATCACCGGGTTAACATTCATTGCGGACGGGTTTTAGACAGCCTTTGTAACTTTTGTTGTTTAATTTATCACTATTTCTATCACGACTGTCACTATGCTTTTACGTCTACTTCTGTTCTGAATATGTTGTCTGGTCTTGACGAACATTGTTTCATGACTAGAAACATACTCAGCACTGAGGTGGTGATATATTGTAGTAGTTCGTGTAAATCTTGTGAATCAATTCTCATTCAGCCATTGGAATTGTGATATACACATCTATTGCTGTATCACAGTCAAATTGCTGCATGATGCTTGAAGCAACTACAAAACAGTTAACAATTATTAATTTGTGCTCGAAATAAGCTTGCATGTGTTGGGCAACGAATTAACAGCCGTTGCACATCCGTACAAGCCTGCTTTTAGTCCAAAGTTCTGCAATTATACGCTGTTTTTAACCTTTCAGTTTTGTGCTAAAAATTATACCTTCTGTAGTATATCTAAATCCTCTTTTCTATGTGATCTTTTGTCTCCCTTCGAAGTGAATGTTTACTTCGGTAATGGTGAAATTCAGACAACACTGGATTGCGGATGAAACTAGACATCGCTCAAACGTAGGATATAAAAATTATTTGCATTATTTGCAAGTATAGTACATATTACATGCCGTATAAACTACAAGGCTTGAAAATTTTTCACAGGCATGTTTAATTGATTGACTTAATCAACACTTAGTATAATAGTTAGTTAACAACTAGTTAACAACTTCTATAGTTATATTACAATTTTAATTAACCAGAAAATTGATGTTCTAATACAATTCTTTTTTATTCCACCTTTTGAATCAAATGACTAAAAAAATATGACATCACCTTTTGTAATTTGAAAATATCTGATCAGGAGCAAGCAACTATAAAGTTTTACCAGCATTCCTCCAACCATTGCATCTACCCAACAAAAGACCAGCTCATTCCGACAGCCCATTCCTAAACTTGCAAACCAATGAATTTTTTAATCCTTTCCCTTCCGAAACAGTTTCAGAAACAAGATGAACAACATGACCTTCAGTCATTTCTTTCAACTTCAGAATGTTGTACTAGCACAACTTACGGTTTTCAACATGCCTACTTATAAGCCGCGACTTATACCCTAAACATCCCTCTATGTGCGGGTTATAGGTGGTAAATACGGTAATTAATGAATGTTTTGGAAATGGAATTTGTTTATAGAAAGTTGGATTTGAATTGAGACAGGTAAATGGCCAGAATCTTCCAGACGTAATAACTAGGGGTTTCACGAATTAGAAATACATGCATAACAGACGAGATGTAAAAGACATCATAGATTTCACTCAACTTTATAGATAAGTCGTAAAAGTCGCGGACTAGTGCCTTCTAAAAGGCGTAACATTTGCAAGAAAACAATCTTACAAAGGAACCAATAACTGTCCGGAAACGTTTTTTAATGCTTTAATTGCATATTATGTTCATGTAAAAACAAAGTTTTTTGTCGTTGGGCAATTAAACACATTTCGACGGTCTTCTTGATGTTAAAATAATTTACATTCTACGAACAAACGCGAAACGTTCATCCGTATCGACTATCGACCAACTTAGCCTTGGATGTTGCCTTAATAAAGAATAGAGTAGGATGAAAAACTGTTTGACGTATTCGTCTAGCAACCGATAATATTTTCATAGCCGGCGCATACGGTACTACCAAGTGACAAATAACTTGACTACCATAGGCAACCGGCATCGACCCACCCTACTTAGACAATGGCTTAAAATCCATATTCCAGTGTTGCTTCAGTGTTACCATTTTCGCAAAACGCGCACCCGCTAACCCTCGGAACGTTGAAAATTGTTGTACTGTAGAAAGGTTTTTCGCTCCATTTTTCGTTTCTACTTCCATGGCCGCCGCATTATTAACGAAACATATTTCTGTACGAAATTTGTTGTAGCTGGTGATGTTTTGTGTCATTTTTGTGTCTTTATTTAGGTTTTACTAGTTGTGTATACTTTTTTCTCGTCGGTCGCTTGCCAGAACATTGCCGGCGGATGGAGCCCTTGGCAAGTTGATCCCGAAATAGACTGTTGCGTCTACGGTCCATACGGATTGTACAAAAGGTACTGTAACAATCCGAGTCCCGAAGGTAACGGTACCTTATGCAAGACGAACAACGGCTCGTTGGGGGTCATCGATTCTGAATGGAGAACTTGTAGCTGTAAGTTGCAGACTTGTTATAAGGGACCGCCCATAAACTGTATTGATGTCGGGGTCATGCATCCATCCTGTACTGTGCTGCACTGTACTGGATAGGCAAATGGGAGGGGGTGGTATAATGAGAAAAAATGTTTGCAGTTTATGGACGGTCCTCCGATCCGAGAGACAGCCTTTTAGCAAATCGGATTTCAGGCGGATGCGTGCCGCCTTGCGAACCTACCACGCAATTTTGCGCCAACGACACGGGCAAGCCGGCGTTTTGCCAGTGCAATTACGGTTTTGTAATGCCCCCTGATGCTGACCTTAACGCCATAACGACCATACAGTGCATCAGTCCAGAATCGACTACCGAAGCGCCGACGTCGACCAAAGCCCATCACGTTTTGAAATCGGTTAATTCTGAATGTTGTTTTTGCCCTGGAAGATCGCTAACCGGTATACTTCTTTTGTTTTTTTAGAGCGTAAAAGATACCATAAAGGCGGTCGGATACGCTTCGTGCGGATTCCTTGTTGTTTGTCTGGCACTGAGTCTGATACTCAATTTGGTAACCGGGTAAGCTTGCGAAAAACAAAAAGTTCAACTTGCTGTTAGCTGTTAAATACATCTAATCATGAAATAGCTTGCAACTATAGCCGTACGTTTTTTCCAGCAACATCACCAAAGATCGACTCATTCCAATGTTAGAAGAAATAACTCTGCTTATAGTTCACCTTTTAATCTTGTTCGGAGCGGAAGCCGTCAGTTCGTCGGTACGATTTCCAGTGGCAACGAGCAAAAGTTGTATTCGAAATATGAAATCTTAATTGCAAAATTGTTGCAGGGTTTCTGCAAAATGACTGCTATCCTCCTGCATTATTTGTTCATGTGCACGATGGCATTTTTCTGCTTGGAAGCTTTGCACACCTACAGTATGATTACGTACGTGGTACCTAGGAACGGGTACTTTCCGTGGTACGTCAACATCATCATGGGATTCGGTAAACGATGTTGCAAGTTGAAAAAGCAAATTAGACAGTTCTACAAGTTTCAGTATTTTGCTAGGTATCCCACTGATTCCGTTGGCTTTCGCGTTGGGTTTTCAGTATTCGGAGTACGGGAACAATACTAGACAGTAAAAACAAAGTTGGCAAGTCAACTCAATTCAGAATTTAGTACAATTTTATGCGAATTTCAGTTGTTGGTGCGACTTGGACACCTTTCAATCGTGGTCGTTTTTGTTTCCGATGGGCTTCGCCGGTTTCGTGACGATGATTATAGCCGAGGCTCAAGGACAAGGAAAGTATCACCCGTTGCCCGATACCGAAAGCCACCAATTTACCAACGCACGGTAAGCTAGTTACATGAATTTGCTCGTTAACATCAAAATCGAGGCGCAAATCCGATTTCAGGATCAGCCAAAATTCCATCATGTTCATTATGCCTTTGACGTTGGTTTCGTATATTTTCGGCTTAATCGCCGTCGACATGCAAAACTTGCCGTTGTACGTCTTGTTCTTCATTTTCAACATCATTTTGGGTATTGTCTTGCTGTTTTTCCATACAGCCAGCAGTTCTAAAGTACGATTTCCGCAGCAATACAGTTTTTAGCCAGTGAAATACTTTGCTAATTTCTCCTTCGATCAACTCAGTTGAACAGCTGGAAACCTGATGTTCATTGCAGCTTGATAAACGCTGTCGTATTTTGCTTGAGAAATCATTGAGTGTGCAATTTTGATTTTAGATCCGCGCAGTCACCGGCCGATTGTGCATTTGTTTCCGTTGTTGCATAAGCGATGTCGACTCGACCGAAAACCAAGATAAACGGCCTGGCACAGCGAAGGTTTTGTTTTCTAAGTGATTTAACCAGCAAAATGCTGATACGACGACATCGACTTGATTGTAGGTTGCCCCTAGCCCATCGGAAGAGAAGAAGCCGATTCCGGACGACGATGAGCCTACCCCGGTCGACGATCCGAATATGAACGGGCAAGAAAGGGAAGTCAACTGAACAAAAAAAACAAACAAAAAATTAATGGCATACACTTTTAGATAATAGTTTTTAAAACAAAAAAATGACATTGTATTTTCTAATTTGATGTATTTTTTACGTATTCAAAAGAAAATCAACAAAATATCTTAATTGTTTTCACGTCCACAGTGCTGTAAAATTACGGTTTTAAAAAAATAAATGTTTTATTTTCAAGAAATTAAAAATAGCCTTCTTTCAAATCAGTAATCTTCAAGTTTCACCAGACGCTGAAGTTAGCAAGCAATTTCAGCCACCAGCCAAAATATCGCAAACTAAAATTATCACTTTTAAAACAAGCAATGCATAAAAACCAGCTGAGTTTGATAACGTTTTCGATTTTGCTGTTAAATCGACTAAACGCTACGTAAAATTTGCTTTTGCCGCTACTTAGCTAAAAAGCAATACAACGCGGGAAGCCAGTCAGGAAAACGGCTGTTTTTAGCGGTTGTTCAAGCAAATGTCAATTTCTTTTTAATTTTTGTCGTTTTACCGGCATTATTCACGTTGCTAAGGTCTGCCAAGCGTTTGTTTGCCGAATTTGCTCGGTGGTTCATTTTTCCGGCAACACTTCAGTTTGAAAAAAGTTCAAAATGGGTCGAAAAGCAATCGTAGCCGCTTGCACGATGAACATGTGGGCGATGGATTTTCAAGGAAATATGGAACGAATTCTGGAAAGTAAACAAACTTTGTTGGCTGGACAGTTCGTTTTTTCCTTTGAAAACTTATTTTTCAAGGCATTCAAATGGCCAAAGATAAAGGGGCAAGATTACGAATGGGTACGGAATTGGAAATTCCCGGATACAGTTGCGGAGATCATTTTTTGGAATCGGACACATTTCTGCATTCATTACAAGTGCTGGCTAAAATCCTCGTACATCCAGTGGCTCAGGATATTCTAATATTTCTCGGAATGTAAGATAGCCAGTTCGAAATTTCGTTTTTCCAGTGAATTTCCCGTCCAGTTTCTTGTTTCAGGCCTGTCATGCACAAAAACATTTCGTACAATTGTCTGGTCGTAATTTTAAACAAGTAACAATGAAAGTGGCTTGCCACAGCACGAAATTTGTTTTTCAAGCGTTTTATTGTGCATTTAGAAAGATTTTATTAATGCGACCCAAGCAAGCTCTATGCGACGATCGGAACTATCGAGAAACTCGCCACTTCACCGCTTGGAAGAAAATTCGCCAAACCGAGGACTATTTTCTGCCGAGAATGTTGCACGAGATTACTGGACAGGTTAGCAGTTGCAAACGACCGATTTTTAGTTTTACTTTGTTAGTTCTGTTCCAGAAAACTTGTCCAATCGGTGACGCTGTCATATCAACGCTCGACACTTGCATCGGCGTGGAAATTTGCGAGGAGTTGTGGACCTGCATAAGGTACAGACAGTGAAACTATCGTTGGATTATTGCTGAACTGTTGTTGAACTACAGTTGGAAAACATTTGAGCTATATTGACTGTCATTGACTGTAATCGAATTTTTGTTTTCAGTCCACACGCCGATATGGCTTTGGATGGTGTTGAATTCTTCCTGAATTCAAGTTGCAGCCATCACGAACTTCGCAAGTCGGCTTTCAGATCGACCCAGCTAGTCAGCACAGCGGTTACAAAGGTAGGCTGTTCGTCGAACTATAGTCGCTTCCATAGTTGGAAATTAGCGCGTGTTTTTTGTTTTCTTTGCTATGATTAGAACGGCGGTTGCTACATGTTCGCGAATCAAAGGGGCTGCGACGGAGATCGCCTGTATTTCGACGGCGACGCTTTAATCGCAGTCAACGACACAGTATTGGCTCAGGGCAAACAATTCGACTTGGCGGAAGTGGTAAGTCAGTAAAAAACAAGTTATGGTTCTAGCTTGCAATGCATTGGTGCGCTGGCTATTCAGGAAGTCATAACAGCTGCAGTTGACTTGGAAGACATCCGAACGTACAGATTGCAGTTGAGAAGCGCTCGAAATCGGGTAAAAAAACGAATTGCTAACCAACTATACTTCCATAAAAACTATAGTTGCACATGACCTATAGATGTTCGGCTTTTTATTATAGGGCGCTGAATCTGAAGCTTATCCAAGAATTGTTGTTGATTTTTCATTGTCCACAGTCGACGATTTGCACTTGCCGTTTTTCAAGCCGATTACCCCGAAATATCACTCGCCAGAAGAGGAAATTGCGTAAGACAGTGACTATTTTTTGTTTTATTTGTCGAGGAACGGTCTCATTTTAAGAATCAAACTGCTTTAGATTGGGTCCAGCTTGTTGGCTGTGGGATTTTCTTCGTCGCAGCAACGCCGGTGGATTTTTTCTACCGCTCAGCGGCGGCGTGGACAGTGCGTCCACCGCCTGTTTGGTAGCTTCGATGTGCAGGTTGGTCTGCAAGGCGGTGCAAAATGGAGGTCTCGAATAGTCACCGCATTCGTACGATTCAATAAATTGACGCGAAACTAATGAATTTCAGATGAAAAAGTGATGTCCGACATCAGAAACGTGACCGGCGACAATCTTTACACGCCGACGGATCCGAAGGAATTGTGCAATCGACTGCTGGTCACTTGCTACATGGGCACCGAACATTCGTCACAGGAAACGAAACACAGGGCGAAAACGTTTTCGGACCAAATTGGAAGGTATTTGACACCATTTGAGAGTTATTTTTGTTATTTTCCGACACAAACGCGAAAGGACTATAGTTGCATGTTAACTATAGTTGCGTGTGAACTATAGTCAAAATTTAAACAGCTTTTGTTGTATTTTAGCTATCATTTATCACTGGTCATGGACACTGCCGTTGCTGCCGTGGTTCAGGTTTTCGTTACTGTAACAGGATTTAAACCGAAATTCAAATCCCAAGGCGGCGAAGGTCGAGAGAATCTGGCATTGCAAAACGTGCAAGCTCGCCTCAGAATGGTCATGTCTTATTTTTTCGCCCAATTAATTCAACTGACGCGCTCGAAACGAGCAAGTTTGCTCGTTTTAGGGTCGGCGAACGTCGACGAAAGGTACCAAAAAGTGTTTCACACTCGTTTAGCCAGTAAGAACAGTAGTTCGATGATTTTTTTCAGTTTGAGCGGGTATTTCACGAAATACGATTGTTCATCGGCGGATTTGAATCCGATCGGCGGAATCAGTAAAACGGATTTGCGCAAGTTCTTGATTTACTGCGTTGATAATTTTGGATTCACTTCGTTGACAAGGTTTGAACGACAGTCGTTGTTTAACTATAGTCTCATCCGAACTGTAGTTTTGATTTTTTGCTTGCTTTAGCATTCTGGACGCCGTACCAACGGCCGAATTGGAACCGTTGAGCGACGGCAAAGTCATGCAAAGCGACGAAGCCGACATGGGCATGACTTACGAAGAATTGTCGCTGTACGGTAATTTACGAAAGCCGGGTAATTGCGGACCGTATTCCATGTTCACGAAACTGTTGAGCCGCTGGTCTCATCTTCACACGCCGGCCGAAGTTAGTTTCTCGTTTATGCATCTCAAGTTTCAGAAACGGAACACGTTTTTTGTTTGAGATTGCCGAAAAGGTGAAACGCTTCTTCAGATTGTATTCGATCAACAGACATAAAATGACAGTCTTGACGCCTGCTTATCACGCCGAAGGCTACAGTCCCGACGATCATCGACACGACCACAGGCAATTCTTGTACAACGTTCAATGGCCTTGGCAATTCGCCGAAATCGATCGTCAAGTTTGTTTTATCGTGCGCAAAACGTTTTCACCGGAAGCAAGTCGATATTCTTGTTTCAGGTGAAACTTTTGGAGTCCAATCCGAAAGTTGTGAAAAAAGCATGAAAACACACAACTGCTTGGAAAATTGCATTTTCGGATACAATCAAATTTTAGCTCGAAGATTTCTATTTATTTTGCTCTTTATGATTTTATAGAATAAATCTATGTGCATTCTTCGAGACACAAAATACGACGCCAACAAATATTTCATAATATTTGTAAAAATTGCAAATCGCTGTCTTGCTAGCCAATTTCCCTATACTTCGCTTTTGAAACAAATAAAATGCCGGGTCAACCGACATTCTTCGCATTATTCGATTATGTTTCCTTCAGAAAATGGCGCGCATCTGTTTTTTGGCCAATAAAACTTTTTGAACTTAAAGCAATTTCAAAAACGCGATTTAGCGCGCTAGCTCACGTTTTAGCTAGCAAAGAAGTGTATCCAATGCGAAAACGTCTCGTATTTAGCCCGGTTACATTAATGGCTCGTGTACTGAATGATGTATGTATGTACAGCTGAAGATACTTCAAACGAAAAGCAAAAAAGCCATCGTCTTCTTCATCTTCCAGAAACATTCCGAACGACCAGTAGTTCTTTTTCGCCAACGAACTATACGCTCTGACATCAGCTGTTGTCGGGTGAGAAACTTGATTTTTCCTTGCGAAATTCCGAAGAGCTCTCCACTTTAAAAACTGAGAAGTAGGAGCTTTTGGTATTTTTTCATTGTGTTTCCAATATTTGCGCGTTCCGGCTCGAAGAAGTTGCCGGATTCGATCGACTAAACGCCCCATTTTTTTTGTTTCTACCCCTTCGAATCGCCCCCTTTTTTCATACTATTCATCCTCCTTTGTTTGTGTTTTTTCTCACCGATGTTTGTCATCGCATTTTTTTCGTGACGAATCGAAAAAAAATAATCGAAACACAAATTTCCCTTCGATGGACGAAAACGATAACGAAGAATTACTGAAATCGAACGTGCGAAAGCGAACGTGGAAATCGGCGCTGTTGTTGGCCGTGCTGATCGTTTATTTGTTATTCGGCGCCGTTTTATTCGCCTTCTTGGAAAATGAAACGAGAAAGTCTCGAATAGAAGCCGCCGTCGAAGAATTGGAAGAGGAACGATCGGAATTGTTGAAGGTAAATTTCAAAGAACAAATGTTTCAACAGATTTATTTTAAATCAACATCAGTTAACTATAATTTGAGAGACTGCGGCACTTGCAACAAATTTGTCACACTTGTTGCGCGAAATTTTATAATTATTTGTTTCAAATTATGTTTATCGTTCACCAAATTGGAAACAACAGTTGAAAACTGTTGGAAACAATAATTGCAATCTAGGGACAGAAACTGTAATTGGAAAACAACATTTCTGTCTGATTTTGTAGGTTTTGTGGGCGTCTACAATCGCGACTAATGAACACGATTGGACCTACAATGCCAACGAACGAATGGATTTATACGAGAAAATATTGGAATATTATGTCAAGGATAACATAAATTTAGATTATCCCGATGATACGCTTAATCCGTGGACGTTCACGGGATCGTTATTTTATTGCTTCTCGGTCGTTACAACCATCGGTACGGAACTATATTTTGCTGGGATGAGTAAAAATAAAACAAATTTCTTGTAGGCTTCGGCAACATTGCCCCACAAACGTCGGCCGGAAAAGTTGCAACTATATTTTACGCCACGATCGGAATACCGATCACTTTATTGGTGCTGTCCGAGATTGGAAAATTTCTCACACTGCTCCTGAAAATGTATATTAAAAAATTGCAACCAAATCAAAATTCAGATTCGTCCGACGAATTCAATTTCGGCCCGAAAGCAGCGATATTGTTGACATTTATCTACCTTTTCACCGGCGCAACCGTGTTCAGCTTGGTCGAAGGTTGGAATTTATTGGATTCTAGTTATTTCTGTTTCGTAACGTTCAGCACCATCGGACTGGGCGACGTCGTACCTGAGCATCCGAACTTCATGATATTCATAATGTTGTACGATTTCACGGCGATGGCCATGTGCGCAATGTGTTTTTATTCGGTTCAGCGCGCCGTAGACACCCGATTGAACGAAATCTTGCAGAAATTCGAACAGACAATTCACAAATTGAGAAAAACTCGACAACTTCGTCGTCTCAGCCACATCGTCGGCAACGGATTTACAAAAAATGTAAAATCACCTTTAAAAAATTCTTTCGGTAGGAGAATGAGACAACGTCTTTTAGTGAGCCGATTCACCGAGGAGGAAGTCGAAGACGACGAAGACGAATCAGAACTATCGATGTGATTTTATATTATGATCTTCACCTGTTGAACCAAAAATGTGTCGTTTCCTGCGCGTTTTAGGTGTACTTTTTTGTTTCATAGTTTATTTATCGAACGTACGTTTTAGTTTTATTTGAAAATTTATTAAAAATTATTTTATACACTGGAAATTGTTGATTTCGAAATTGGTCGCGAATGACTGCAATTAGAGTTGGAAAATTTGCTTTTAAAAAGTTTAATTGCTATAAATTGATTATCATCATATCAACTTTAACAAACTATCGGTACAAAAATGGGTACTGTAAGCGAGGTGCACGAAGGAAAATTTTTTCGAGGCAACGAAAGTTTATTTTTTGTAAGTATATTGCAGGGGAGGTGATTTTCATTTTTTACCGAAACGCATGAATTCCCATTCACCTTCGCCGCTTCGTTTCGCTTGAGGTCGCTGTTCCGATACTTCTAAAACAAAATCCGATTGAAATTGGATTTCAAAATGTTCCGGTCATAAATTTTAGACGGGTGCCGTCATCATAATTGTACTATACGCAAATATTGCAAATAATAGTTGATTAATCAGTCAAGCAATCACCTACAGTCGCTGACCAACTATAGTCATTGGCCAGCTACTGTCAACGAGCAACTATTGTCATTGACCAACTGCAGTATACTGCAGAAATTGACATTTACCGTGCATTTCGATTAAAGTTTCCAAGGCCTTGCCAGCTTCCTGTAGGGCATTGTAGGCTTTCATGACGAGGTAGGCGTCTCGACCCTTAGGTACCAGTACCTGCGAATCGGGTGCCACGTCACCGTTTTTTGCGTTGATCGGTTGCCCGTTGGTCATGGCGGACATGGTCACCAAGGCCGAAATAAAGATCAAAGCGTAGAAGGCCATTGTATTGGTAGTTGCGATTGTGATAGCTGTAAAAAAGCGAAATTTCTGTCTAGTTTTCAAATAGTTCACTGGCTACTTTTTACTTGATGAAATTTCCCAGCACTTTCAACGTCTGAAAAGAGCAACAAATCTGTCCTACTGAAAAGTTTGACGAGTGACTTAATAGTTGAACTGTGGAAACTCGACGATGGACAATTTTTGATCATCAAAACTATTTTCAATTGTTGAGCCTAATCGAAGTTCCAATGTTGACGAGTTTCCCCAAACGACCAACGAGCAGTACAATTGAAATCAATTTAACAATCTTAAATTGTTTTTCAAAAATATCCGTCCGTTTACCCGAATAGTGTTTATCGTTCTGTTCAATTATAAAATTTTGGCATCGAGTGCCCATCGAGAAAATTAGCTACGATTGAATGTTCTCGAATGTTTTTGAAAATGTTATCCAATGACAACTGAAAAACAAGAAAATGGCCACTTTTTGCTTTTATATGTGTTGTTCGTTGACTCATATCGAGCAAAACATTAAACACACAAAAGAATTTTCAAGGAACCAAAATGTTTTCATGGGGAAAGAGACCGTGGAGGAGGGGCATACTGTAGTACATAGTTACTCGTTGATACATTTTCAAACAAATAAATCAACTTGACATCTCCTCAACTGCGTCATTTTTATTACCCAAAGTTTTATTATCTCGTTTTGTAACCGGTCAAAAAATGTTTTAATTGATCACAAAAAAAATTCACCTGTGCGACGACGGCACAAGCACGAATACTAATAAAAAATGTAAAATCTTTTATACGTTATTTGTTTTATTTAAAATTCACACGCGGCGATTTTGCTCTAATCAATTAATTCAAAAAACATACACCAGCATAAAGTTGTTATTATTTCTTCATCCGAAGCGAACGAATTCGTTTTTACGTTTTTCTTCGCTTACTATAAAGACATAATTGAATATTTACAGTAATTTTAAAGGAAAGCACAGGGAAAAGAATTAAATTTTTACTCTCTCCAACGCTTTTTTTGCCGAATCGCACGAATTCGTTTTTCCTTTTGTCTATAAACAGAAATCAAGTGCTACAAAGGAAAATCTGTACGCCGCGTCATTAATCAAGTGAAGTGAAATCAAACAAAATGTTGTGTGTTGGACGACGATGGGTACAGCATTAGCGATGTGCTTGTGTTGCTGCAAGTGAAGTGCTGCGTGCTACATATAACGAAGCACTCGAGCAGCTTCCAGCGAAGTGCTTCGTGATGCATCAAGCGATGTTCTTGTGCTGCATCAAACGAAGTGCTGCGTGCTGCATCAAGTGATGTGTTTGTGCAGCATCAAGCGATGTGCCAGTGCTGCGTCAAGCGAAGCTGCCATCAAGTGAAGCGCATGTGTTGCGCCAAATAAAATGCTTCTGTTGCGTCAAGAGAAATCATTCATGTTGCAAGCGCTGTAATGAGAATCAAATGAAGTAACATTCGATCTACCTGCTGACATACGACCAAATCGAACGAATTCATTTTTGCGTTTTTCAACTTCTAAAGCAAAAGTCAAGTCGCTTTATTTGTTTTAATCAACATCGAAGTCAATCAAAATTTGTAACTGTACCTGATTCTACATTTTCTGAATTATCGCCTGCTCGTCCGAAGCGAACGAATTCGTTTTTGCGTTTTTCCATGGCTGAAAACAGTTACATCCAAGTACAGTAAGATTTCAAATTGATGGTCAAGGTTGGTCGTACCTGATGATGTCTCGGATGGAGAATTATCGTTTCGGCCGAATCTGACGAATTCGTTTTTACGTTTTTCAACTCGATCTACGTCACTATCTGCTGAACCAGTAGGTGAAGCTGGAAAAGCAAAAACATTGACAACTTTTCGGTTGACATCATTGAGATAATGCGCTTTTTTCTCATTCACAAAGAAAACAGCCAGTCAGTACTTTCATCAACTGCTTTATGGACCATGGACACATGAACAATTGCAGAGCACTTTCACAACACATAGATTCAGATTTGTAATTCACCTTTTTCAATCATTTTATCCAATTTAGATTGAATTCGATCCAGAGCCGTTTGCATTGAGTCGATCTCGCTTTGGACTAAACAAAAATGCCCGAGGCTAGAACTGTCCAGCGTGCCCGTTTTGCATTTGTCCGACAACGATTCGGCGACGTGTACCAAGGCGATCAGCGCCAAAATTGAATTCACATAAGCCAACGTCGTCTTCATTCTTTTTTCTTCGAGTTAAACTACTCTATTATATTATTCGATCAGCAACGACGACCGAACGAGGTTCAATAAAACAAGAATGTAGTTCTGAAAAGTGAAGGTGAGAGAGGTACATTAGGGTTTCAGGAAACGAATCGTCATAGTTCGGACTATATGGTTGCTTCCATAGTTCAAGATTTGAACTTTAAATCAGTCTGCGAAGTGACGAAAAATGCGTTAAAAACAGAAACGTCGACGACGAACGGAAGGAAACCAAGATTTTTAATGTTATTAAAATGAGTTAAGATTTTTTCCTCGTTCCCTAGCTGGGAACCCCCCCTTTCGTTAATGATTCTGGCGGTTTACTTAAATCAAAAATTAATTCGCTCGGGTTAGGCTAGTGGGGTAATTCTGGGATCCGAGAAGTTAATCATATGATTATTTCTATCTTCTTAGGACGAGCCACCCCTTGGCAACTAAACGAACCTACCAACGTTGACATTTAAAAAAGTGGAGAGATAGAGAGAGATAGAGAAAAACCCGTAATAAACGGTTTCAGAGACCGAATGAAACGTCACGAAAGCAAAAAAATTCTATCGAACACCTACGTTTTGTGAGATTTTTATGTTTCGTGACGAATATCCTGTAAAATTGATATACGACAGTCAATTTGCATTTTGGACAACCGATGATACTTTACAAGCACGAAAAATGTTCAGCGGGCGGAGGAAACGAGCCCAGATGGTAATCATAAAGTGCAAAAACCGAATCCGACGGTGGATCGACGGTTGTCGTTGAAAGGCGAGATTCGATGGGATATTTAACAAATAAATGCTTCATTGAAAGGGATTAGGGGGAACATTTTCGAAACGTTTACATTGCCTGAGTTTAAGATCGAATTACTTTGACGTAGGGCAGCAGTCAATGTGGTTTCAAGTTAAAAATTCACTTAAAACACGTTAGAATTTGAAGCGGTCTATAGATACAGTACGCCCGTCTATCAGGCCTGAGCGTTAATCAAAACAGTTCCTCAATTACCTCGTTAACCGTCCCTGCTAAGTTACTCAACGCTCTCCTCCAAATTTTATTCAATGAGAAAAAGACAAACCGGTAAAATTTATGTTTCGCACTCGAATTATATATCGCCCTGACAATTTTCATTGAAAATTTCATTGAATTTGCGCAACTATTATTGAAATTAGTCGAGTCGCCATTGGCGTCATTCGCGTTTTACGCGTTTAGTGCCAAAGAATTTTCCTCTCCTCAACCAGTGATTTTTATATTTCACTTTGATTTATTAAAATCGACCGAGAAATTAGAGGGCCCCGGTCACGTTTCGCTTTATGGCTCGCAAGAATAATTATTAGCACCAAAAATTGATTCAGAATTTTGAAATTAGAGGCTTAAACGCGAAACGAGATTACCAGCTACAGTTACAGTCCACTTCATCGAGTGAAACACTTTTGTACACACTATCCACCTACCGTAGACCGAATTTCGAACCTCGACAATATTCTAGCGAGCGTTTTTCTTCGTCCAACCTCACTCCTTGGCTTAACGAACAACCTTAATCAAGCTAACAATCGAAAAACGTGAAACGGGTTTTTGCCTCGGTTCCTTAGTCATTTTGGTTCAATTCCCATTTGGCGCCAACACGAAAACGGCGGCGTGTAGGTACAATATTGACGAGGAAAATTATTTGTTCAAAATAATATAATTTAGTTTCAAATTAGGTAAAATAATTGTGTTTCAAGTGCTTCTGCTTCGGGACCGAACAACTAGCAAAAAATAGTGCCAAAACTAACCTTAACTAAACGAATTTTCGGTTCAAGAAAATTTTTTACGTATAGTCAAACGGGACGACCACTGCGAAAACGTGACGGTTTCGAAAGTCGTTTTGAGGAAATGAGATGATGGAAAACCAGAAAAAACACGTGAAATGTTTTTCAGCTCCTAATGAAGAGGTAATAGTTAGTTTTTTTTGTCGGAAAAGACATTTTTGAGGAAAATATATATATTTTCCAAATGGGAGGGTTTTAGGGCGAAAAATATTCATGACTACGACAAGAGTTCTTCAAAAAAATTGTGTCAGCCGCTGGACTGTATGGTAGTGGAATACAAAAAAATGTACAGTACCTTACCAGCTGCCCCTACAAATGATTAGTAGGTGAAACAAATTTCCGAACCAGCCGCTATCGAATCTGTATTTCAAACTGATCAATCATTCAACAAACAAATGTAAAATTATTGAAGATTATGTAAAATATAAATGAATTAATTTTTAAGGATTTCCTTAGAAACTCTTTGGGCGCATAAATAAAACATAAAATTCCTCCATGGTTTCTCATTAAAATAATTAAAATCCTTTGAACTATCTATTATAAATTTGGATTGCAGAATAGTATGGAAATTTTACGAAACTCGAAAAAAATTTCTCAATAAAATTAAATTAATGACAAGAATTTTGCATGCTTAAATTTAGATTCAGCATTATTTTTAAATTTAACAGTCTAATGATTAGGATAAGCATATAAGACCTATCGCAATAACTTGTCTTGTTGTTTCACCCATTATACCAAGTATTTTCATTGAGAAGCTGGAACTTATTGAACTGTAGCAGTCGAAAGATGATGTCACACCAAAAAATCCAAAATCGACGAATGAACAGAAAAAGTAACCAGATTTCACAAATTGCATGAAATTTTAGCCCTATTTTTCGTATGTGTAAGAGTTTATGGAAAAAAAGGCATCAGATGTCGGTCTCAAATATCGGCCGAAAGTTATAGCACAAACAAATATTTGTTTCTAAAGGAAAAGTGTCGGTTGAAAATGTGTGTGTCGGATTGTCTATAGCCCTTTCACTATTGCAAAACTATTGAATGATTTGCATGTACATCGGAAACCACATTTTTTGACCGCTTACACTTTACAATGTTCTACCCCATGTGTTGCTAAACCAGACTGGTTATAGGCGTTGGGACTGTCTTTAAATAGTCGGTCTATGGCAAACGTCTAAAACATACAGTGGGTCCTTTTTTACATTGTAAGTGGCTCAATTGTTTTCACCGGACATATTCATTCTCATTTTTGACTTTACGATATTGGATGAACTCCAAACATAAAAAGATTTGATTTGCATATTCGTCGGAAACCACAGTTTGACCACTTAAAAACGGCCCTTTGTGTGTTTAGACACGTTTAGATGGACCATTTTGTAAAGTGTAAGTGATTCAAAATTGTGTTTACGAACATGCATTGAATCTTTACGAGTTACCTTTTCGAGTTTGCACTTGTGGATATTCTTTTACACTCGCGCATAGCCGAAGCTCGACCTGCTCCGGTTTTTGCACTTAATACGGTTACTGCTTTTCCCGGTGTAGTGCTTTAACTATAACAACAAAAATGTGATTCTACGTGCAACTAATCCACCGGTTCGTTTCCTTTTAAAGGCAATTTCATGAACCACAAATAGTCCTCTAAGGTGT
>JAQGBA010000788.1:0-23957 GCA_034698125.1 Prionchulus punctatus
GCTTTTAATGCACCACTTGAAAGAGCTCATCAAGACGATCAAAATGATGTGTCTAAAGATTGAAAACGTTCACTGTAAAAAAAGGCCACTTTTGACCATTGGTCACTTCCGATGATGAGTACCTGAAAACTGTCAACACCAATCGATTCTACAGAGTTTTTTAGGTATATACTCCAAATTTCACTGCCGTATCTATTAAATGAACAGAAGCAACTTTAGTTGGTAAAGTTACTTTTTAATCACCCTGTACATAAGTAATCATACCACGAACTATATGCTGATCATTGCATGAATAACAAAGATATAGCAAATTTCCCAGAACCAGTTTGTAGCCATAAAAATACAAAAGCTAGGCAAGATTTTGTACGTAATAGGTTTTGCCTCGTGCTCTCAATTCCTGCGACTTTTTTCGTAAAATTCGAAATCAACAACGAAAGTTACAGCGAGCAGAACAGCTTTCCAATTGACGTCCATATCGGCTGGCAATGTTAAGCCGAATGTTTCGGCGTCGGTGAAGGCTTCCTTGAAAAATCCCGCCCACTGTTTAGTTATCTGACCGACGACGGTTTGCTGGTCGCTGGACAATATGTCGAAATTCGTGTTGCCGAACGAGCCGAGGGCGGCGGACATCGGACTTTTGACCTTGAACATCAAACCCCCGCCCGGATTCATGACGTAAAAGGAGGGGGACATGAAAGCGAATTCCTGCTTGATCTGAGCAGTGACTTGCCCGGGTGGAACTTGAACAGTGACTTCTCTGGTACAGCAATCGACGCTGGAATTAATGACCATCACTTGCTGACCATTCCTGTCCAACACTCGAATGCAGAACGGCCTATTTTCGCCGAACAAACACAGCGACATACCGCTGCTGTCCTCCACAGCGTAGAAGATTTGCTGGCCGGCCGAGTTGAAAATTTCGTATTTATTATTCGTTTCCCAGTTCGTAAAGATTTCCAACATTTCCTTCTTTTGCTTTATGATTATTCGATCCGTGCCCAGAAGCGGTTGCAACCCGGGCGAAAATCCGACCGGCTGTTGTTGATTTCCGTAAAATTGTTGTTGCTGTCCGGGCTGTGGTGGAGGTTGGTAATTTTGCTGATGTTGCTGAGTGGGCGGACCCGGGGGATAATATCCGAGTGGCTGTTGTTGCTGCGGATGATATCCGACGGGGGCGTTGCCGTAACCCTGCGGCTGTTGATGCATAATTCCGAAATCGTAAGCGAAATCGTGAAATCAAAACGCGTATTGGAAAATAGAAATTCCGACGGGTTTTTTGTTTTGCTAGCTAGCTAACGAAGCCGAACCAGACGCTGAGTGTTTACTCTGAATAGTTGGAAGGGATGAATAAACACAAAAACGAATCAATAAATTTTTACGTTTTTCTAGGGGAGGGGCGATGTCGTACCGCGAAATCCGAGGCCTAGAATGAAAGAAAATTTTAAAATTTGTGTGTCGCGCAAAACTGCAAACTTGGCATTTTGTCGAAACTAGTTTTTTGATGTTTCATTGAAAATAACTTCCTTGATCATCACGATTCAATGAAAGAGTTTGAAAACAAATTTGTCAACTTCCTTTTCAGACTTGCGGGGAATGATGCAAAACAGGAAAATGAAGAAATATAAAATAAAGAACGAAAATAAATCATTAAAATTGATTTTGATCTATCAAGATGCATTTACAAACAAAATTTGGGTCCGGCCTCTTTATAATTTAAAACATAAACATTTGTCAGGCACAATTGTGAAATCAATTATCATCTTACAACATGCTGATTAAAATAAAAAATCTGTCCTTTTTTGTTGCAAGCTGAGCGATTTATAGTCTGTTCCACTTAAGAATTGTTCCATGCAATTTATGAATTTAACATACAAATTCGGATTCAGTTTTTGAATCCGTCGAATCTGATTCTGACCAGCTAAAACTTGTGAATCACGAAAAATACTTTTAAAAAACTTCTTAGCTTGTTCGAAAGAGATTTTGTGGAATTAAATTTAGTGATTCAACAGATTCAGCCGATTCAAAAGCTGAATGTTACTTTGTATGTTAAATTCGTAAATTTGCATGAAAGGATTTCTAAAATGGAACAGATTTACAGCTAATAAAGGCACGTTTTGGCAATTAATGGCGACGAGCGCTACCCTTTTCGTAAAATTCGAAATCCACAACGAAGGTGACAGCGAGCAAAATCGCTTTCAAGTTGACGTCCAAATCGGCTGGCACTTTTAGTCCGAAAGTATCGGCGTCGGTGTAGGCTTCCTTGAAAAATCCTCCCCACTGTTTCGTTATCTGTCCAACCACTGATTTCTGATCGCTGTCCATAATGTCGAAATTAACATCGCGAAACGAGCCCAGCGACGCGGAAATCGGGCTCTTAACTTTGAACATCAACGATCCCGCCGAATTGTTGACGTAGAACGACGGCGCCAAAATGGCGAATTCTTGCTTGATGTTGCCGACCAATTTGCCCGGAGGCGATTCGACGGCGATTTCCCTCGTACAACAGTCGAAGCTCGAGTTGATAACCATCACCTGTTGACCGCTCTTGTCCAACACTCGAATGCAAAATGGCCGGCGATCGCCGCCGCAATATCGCCAACATCCGCCAGTATCTTCGATGGCGAACATGATTTGCTGACCGGCGGCGTTGATAATTTCGTATTTGTTATTGGATTCCCAATTGGTGAGAATTTCCATCGTTTCCCGTTTTTGCTTGATAATGATTTGGTCGGTGCCTAGAAGTGCTTGCAAACCGCCCTGCTGTTGTTGAGTTTGCACGTTGAATTGTTGCAAGCCGAACTTCGGTTGCAGACTTTGCGGCTGAAGAACGATTCCTTGTTGGCCTTGCTGAGGTGGATTCATGGTTGAGTTCGTAAAGCTAGAAATGAGGGTGTTGATGTGATAAAAAATATAGATAACAAGCAAATTTCGATTTCTCGTTGCCGTTTACCAATCAAGGAATTGTCGCTGTGCGACAAATCAACAAAGCATTAGAAATCGATTAATTTCTTCTTCCTTGTAGGAACGGTATCAAAATAAGCAAAATTTTTGTTTTTTATTTAACTGATCAATATCAATCCAATACTCTTTGCAAATCTGATGTAATAAAAGATTAACTAAAAACAACGTTTGAAATTTGAGAACCATCGCATTAGTAGTTTATTCGGAAGCGAACAGCTAAAATTTCTCTTTCCTTGATCCGAAAATGTAAAAACGCAATTTTATTTCATTATACACAATGAAAATAACACGGAAATTATGTTTCAGAGCAATTTGAAGAACTAAATCGAAATCCATTGTCGACAATAAATAAAATAAAATGTACAAAAATGACGTCGCTGTTATTTGGTTTTTAGCAAAGTTCGAGAGGTACTTGACTTAATTTTAACGGTCCAAACTGATTTCGAATTCTTTTTGAGTAAAAACAAAAATATCCGATTTCGAAATGCAAAATGACTGGAAAAACGGCTGGCTTCAGCGCCGTTACCATTGATAACGAACGCGACTAACGACGTCGCGAGTTTTCTGAAATCCTCCCGTGCCTTCTTGAGACGATAATCTGGGGGTATTTATCCATGGTACGATTTTCTTACTGGCCATTCTTTCGTCGTACGTCCAATCGCCCTCGCCGACGACTTTGGTCGTGACTTGTCGCCGAGACGCACAGCCCGTGCCTTCGTTTGTTGCAAAGTCTGTCGGCTGTTGCAACTTTGGTAGGATGCTTTCGGTATTACGCAAGTGACATCGTCGGCCGAGTCCGCTGATTTCCGGCACTTGCTTGCGCATCCGGTCGATGACCGCCGTACCGGCGTGACAATTTGGATTGGGCGCCATTAATCGTCCGACGAACGTCTCGGACTCCTTGTCCATCGAAGTGGACATGTCGTCCTTGAAATGGACTTTAATGACTTGCTGTCTCAGCGCGCCCATCGGCGTTTGGCCAGACTGAGTCGGCAATTCGTTGCAACCCGACTGGCGAGGAATGATTCCATCGCTGGCTCGCAACTTTTCCTTGTCCATTTCTTTGCTACTGACGAAGTGACCGATGTTCTCGCGAAATCCGCCAAAACAACTCATGCCGCTTTGACTGGCTAAATTGCTATTGTCGGCCAGCAACGGCAATGTGCTCTCGCTTTTTAGCGCCTTATCCTCGGGCATAGCTTTGCTGCCCTTGTCGATGGATGTGAACACGTTTCGACCGGTGCCGAACGCCTTCATGCCGTGCTGGGTCTCTTTGGCCGGTCGACTTTCCCACGGAAGTACGTAAGGAATAATTACTCGTTTCCTCTCTTTTTGGGCAGGTTTTTGGTTTTCCTCTTCGCTTTTCGTCGCCATTTTTGCGATTAAACAAATGCGCGACGAATGAGAGCGTCAAAAAAACTTCTTTCTTCTTGCGTTTCTCGAAATCGCCTCGAAATCGCTTTGGCAAATCGAAGAAAGTGCAAGCGACGCCGACGAAACTCTCACTGGCCACACGCGGATGAGATTCGGTTACAAACTACTCTCGCACTCTGTTCGCTCACACAAAACGGTTAGCCATTCTTCTTTTTGTGTTTTTAAAAATTTAAAACATTCTCGCAATCCGTCGGACCGACCAGTTGCGAAATTCCAGTCGACGAGGAGGAGGAGGCGAAGGTACCTCTGGCGCTATTTCGTTTTCTCTCAGTGCTATTCTTAGGCGGAAGTTTGCGCGAAAAGTTTTCAACTGGAACGAGTTGCGAGCAAAGTCGGTCTTCGTTTTGTTCGAATCGGAACCTTTTCGTTTACAACAAGAAAAAGAGACGAAGACGAAATGTAGCACGGAAAGAAGCAGAAGCGAGCAGCTATTTAGCTTTTCCTCCCTCCAAACTCGCAGAAACTCCTCACGAGTAAGCAACAATACATTACGTACGAATTTCGCGAAGCTGTCGGGCGTATATGTTGTTTCGGAAAGCATTTGGTACGGCGTTCGTAAAAAGTTTTTCAAAACAAAATTCCGTTAATCGGATAATGGCCGAAATATGTTGCGAGTTTTGTGGTCATCATTCAAAGATCGAAAAAAACAGAAAACCTGCACTGGCTGTACCATGATCGCGCTCGAAATCTAATTTGAAATGCAAAAAATGGCTGTTAAAACTAGTTTCTTGCAATATAAATTTGTCACGTTTAATTTCCATGCGTCGACTTCGGCAAACACTTCATGATATTGTTGTACCACTTGTGCACTTTACCTTGGGAGTAGTTCTTCACAATTGCCCCGAGCTGCAAGATGGACTACCATTTTTGTCAACAATTTTGTTAATAATGAGTTTAAAAACGAATCCTTGAATGATCGAGGATGGATCCGTTCTGCGTCTCGAATCCGATTTACTACGGGTACAATTGTGTCATATTTTTATTTTTTAACTGATACAGTAAAAATGTTTTACTGTATTTTTAGAATGGTTTTATGGTTCGTTTCAGTTGTTGCAGTGTTCAATCAAACGGCTGAATTCATTACAAATGAAGCCATGAATAAAAGTCAATCAGTACAAAAATTTTGTTTTTTTATTCAACTAACTTGACGTTTTTATTACAGGATTTTGTCAATCGGATAACAACTGTAGACGAGGCGAGCGTTGCGAAAAGATTTGTTTTTGGCTGTATTCGAATGATAGTTGGCTGGGCTGTAAAATAGCATGCGTTAAATTGGCTGATAAATCGTCATTTTTGGTGAAATCAGCGTCGAACGTTGATTCAAACATTTCAACAAGCGAAGATAATGTGGACAGATATACGAGCGGATTTAGTCAGTGGTCATCAGAAAAACCTTCATCTCCATTTACTTTGACGGACGACGATCCGAATGCAGTCACTGAAAAAAATAAACTCCCATTTCCGCCTGGTAAAGCATGTTGCAACAAATTGCACGATTTCTATCTGATTAAACAAATTTCGTGCTGTTTTCTATAAGTTTAATGTTTCAGGAAATTGTGCGTATCCAAAAGTCTGCGATATAGATTGCGGAGTAGTTCTCGACGAAGACGGCTGTCAGAAGTGTTTATGCATCGAAAAAGGTCCAATCGGTAAATTTATTTCGTTTTTTTAACCTACAAAATTGCAAGCTATTTTTACAAAATTTTAGCATGCAAAATCGACATTAATTGTTATTCGTGGCAAGTCTGCTACAATGGATTATGTAGATGTAAAAGTGGATACGAAGAGAGCTTGGTGAATCCAGGACAATGCTTGCCTACGACTGTTCCCAATCCTGTTACAATAGTAGTTCCAAAATTGACTAATAATTTAAACGGAAAACCAATCAAGATTAGTTTGGCTGAAATATTGAATGGTAAAAACTCGCTAACCAAAGCAAATATTGGAGACGATACTTCTTTAAAAGGTAAAAAAAAAAATAAGCCCCCCCCCAACAGTAAATGAAAAATTGGAATATTTGTTGCAGGTAAAGGGAACGCAACAGGAAAATGCGAAGAAAGCAAAGATTGCGCTAGCGATTTAATTTGCTGCTCTAAAGTTTATTGTGATTTGCTAAATAATTGCAAGGCTGAAAAATTATGCTTGCAGCACTGCTTATCGTTCAGATAATAATTTTTGTCTTGTAAGGTATTGGAAAAATTGGGATGTTTGTGAATAAATTAACCATTTGCAGAATTGCAGAAGTTGCGACGCGATCTGTGAAATCGTGACGTTTGAGAATAAATCAGGAATTACAGAAATGTAGACACAAAAATTGTGCTGCAATCTGTGAAATCGTGAAGTTTGTGAATACAGCAACATTTACAGAACTGCAAACACAAAAGTCATGCCGCAATCTGTGAAATCTTGGTTTGCGAATAAATAAGCATTTCCAGAATTGAAGACATAGAAGTCGTGCTTGCAATCTGTGAAATCGTGAAGATTTTGAATAAATCGCCATTTACGTAATTGCAGACAACGTAGTCGTAGTGCTACAATCTGTGAATTCGGGAACTTTGTGAGTAAAGCTACATTTATAGAATTTCAGACACATAAATTGTGCTGCAATCTGTGAAATCGTACCATTAAACTTTTAATGTTTTAAAACCTAAATAACAAAACAAAATAACCAGAACAATTATGCGAAAAAGGTAAACATTTAACAAAACAAAGGCACAGCTTGCGCGCAAGCAACAACAAATCTAACAACAAAATTACAAACTAAAAACGATAAATTTGGTTTTAAATTGCAACCAAATACTTAACAGCGTAACAGATTAATGAAACCAAAATGTGCTGAATAAACTATAAAGTGAACATCAATAAAACGCTGTTGTCAATTGTCCATCGGAATGTCGATTTCGCGTTTGATCATTGAAGAGTAACGATTGGCAATGGCTTGCCGCCTTGATTTTTATGAGCGTGGCCGATGTGCACTTTGCAGCCACGAAATCTCATGAAACCGCTTTGGCAAATGCTGCACTTGTAACGAAATCCGATTCCATCGTGCGCGATTTTCATGTGATTATTGAATTGAGCTTTCACGATGAATTCCTGGCATAAGCTGCAACGTTCGTGCGTGCTTAAGTTAGATCGAGAAGTTTGCAAAAAATCAGCATCGTCCAACGATTCTTGCGACTGGCTAACTTGCTGACTTGTTGTTTCACTTTGGCAGTGAGCGACGAAGAAATGTTCCTGGATCGTGTACACGGTTTCCTGAGCCAAGCAAATGTAGCAAACGACTATTTTTTCATTTTGTACTTTGCCATTTTCGTGCGAGATTTCTACTTCGCTATTGAAATCGGATTGGTCTATCTCTTTGGGCTTAGTGAAGTCAGCCGATTTCGCATTGGATTCTCGTCGCATGCCATTTTTAAGGATATGGTGAGCTGCCCACATATGGCGATAATAGTTTTCAAAAAAGACGCGTTTTCCGCATATTTGGCATCCTTTCTTGCCTGCTTTAGATGTAAGCCGAGCATCTTCTAAAACCGTACGCTTATCGGCTTTAACAGATTTATGGCGATGTATTTCCATATGGCTGTCGATATTGATTTGATTGACCGTTCGATTGCAAACTGTGCACGATACTTTAACTCTAGATGCTTTTTCGTGAGCGGCTCTGTCGTGCATTCGTGTATGTTTCCGAAAGAAACATTCCATTATGGATTTCGAGCAGATCGGACAAGAAACTCGGCTGTATTTCGAAAATCTATTTTTCCATCGGCCCTTTTCCTCGTAATTTTTATCTAAAGGAAATTTCAAAACGGAATCGAAACTGGATGACGAAATATCATCGAATTCGATCGTTCGATTAAAATCCAGCTCGTTATCGGTCGGGAACGAATTTTCGTCGCCTAAAAGCGAATTTTCTATTTGAATTTTGTTTTCCGAATTATGCATCATGCCGACATGCTTGGCTAGAAAACATCTGACTACTAATTTTCCGCAAATCGAACAAGCGACTCGTTTCAATTTATCGCATCGATTTCCAACTAAGGACGACGCATTTTCGATCGAATTTTGCTCCACGGGCGATGACTGAGACGAATTTTGATCGTTCGATAAAGTTCGACCCAAATTATTCATCGGCCTTTCGGATGTTCCTTCGAGATTTTTATTTTCATTTTTATTTTCTATTTCGGCGACGACGATTCGTAAATCGTTTAAAGTTTCGTTGGACGAAACGTCTTTCGTGAATTTCGCCTTTTCATAAAGGTTTATAAAAGTTTTGCCTAAGTTTATTAAATCCGACGCGAGATCGTTTAAAAAAACAAAATCCTCGTCGTCCTTTTCAACGGAAGCCATTTTTTAACAGTTGAAACTGGAAAAAGCAAACTAAAAGAATAAATTTTGATGAATAGGCGCGCAAAATTGAACTAGAAGTGCACACTTACGTAAATCACAACATAGACAGTGACGCGCGCAACCTGTCAAAATTTGCGCGCAAGGCAGAATATTTGCTTGAAGAGAGGCCTAGATGCGCGCGACCTGCGATTTATCGGGCACTGGCGGGCTGTCAATGTACTTTTGCAAAACAGCTCGGCATCTTGGCTGCGAATAGTGATTTAAGCAGTTGTTTAGATTTGTAAGCTATATCGAGCTCATATAAAGCTAAAAATATCTTCTAGCTATCAACTTTTCAATCAGTTCTCCAGTATGAGCAACTATGGCGTGGCGACCGGACAGGTTTTTGGGTTGGACGTTAGAAAAGCGTGTAAACATACCTATACAAACAAGAAGCGATGTCATTCGATATCTATGAAATCAAATACTTTTACATTTTATGGAGATAAAACAACAGGGGACATGAAATGATCACTGCGTTCCAAAAACATAATTGCGAATGCCCTGCAAAGAAATGAAGATATATGTCCATTGTGTAGAGAATTAAATTCTGTGTTGAATGATAAAAGTATCATGCCTCTGGCTGCTACGTAGCGGGAGATATTTAATCATAACTAATTGCATTTTTTTAATTTCCAAACAGCTTCAAATTTTTATATAATTTTTGTTTTTGCGAAAAATTTGGATTTGGTTTTGAATGATTTCGAATTCGATGCAGAATTGTTCGAGAATCTTTTATGTTCAATGCCTGAGCGCTTGAGACAGGTCCGAGAAGCCGAAGGTGGTCATACGGAATTTTGAATGTTTTGGCATTTGAATAAATTTGAATTTGAGATGGGTTTTGTTTGTCGGTCGTAGAAAATGAACCGCGTGGAATTCGGGGATGGCGAAAATATGCAACGCAGAATTTAATTCTCTACACAATGTACATCTTCATTTCTTTGTAGCGCATTCGCAATTATGTTTTTGGAACGCAGTGATCATATCATGTCACACTGTACAACTGGCTACGTTCAAAATTTTGCTCGCAAGCAGTTTGTTTTTATCTGTAAATACGCTTTATTTGCCATATGCAGAATGACAGTTTCATAATTTTTTGCATAAGTTTATTTTGTGCCAAAAAACTGGTTTGTTTGTGCTGTTACTGACTGAAAAATGTTATTATAATTTTTCTTTCCAGTATAGTTCGTGACACTGTACATGCGAATTTCTATGGCAAAATAGCGCCAATTTGAAAAATCTGTTTTATGGCTAACAACATTGAACGCACGGTAAAAAAAACAAAAGTTGACAGATGAGCAGGTAAACTGAAGAAGTTGCTTCATTTACGCAAGTGTTTGTAACATATCGAGCCAAAAACCTAGAAAGTTAGCTAAAAATGGTAGTTTAGCGTCCGCTGATAACGACTTAACGATAGAGAGAATTCAATGATGACTACCGCATGCGAGCTGCGAATTCCAGTGTTACTTGGATACCGGTTGTCCGATAAAAATCAACACAAATAATATCATCCTCGCCACTATCCTGGCTGAGTTTGCTTCTGTTACCTTTTGTCGTTTGGTAACCGGAGGGGGTATGTTTTATTATTTTTCGAAAAGCTCGCTATTCTTGAAATAATGTCGACGAAATATCATCTAGCCCAAAAAAATTCCTATCACGATGTGTCGGGTACGTCGGCTCGCAAGTCCGCAAGTTCGGATCCGACGAGCGACGTCTACGAGCATTTGTACAGCGTTTCCAAGCCGATTCACATCACGGTCTATCGAAACGGTGATCCGTTCGACGCCGGCGTGTCCGTGGGCGTGACGAGGACTCAGTTTAAAAATTGGCTTAATTTTTTGGATTATTTAACGGAAAGGCTGCAATTGCCCGACGGAGCCGTTCACAATGTGTATACGGTGTACGGCGAGGAGATTCGCCATTTCAAGCATTTGAAACACGACGGGGTCTATGTGGGTGCCAAGGGCGAATTCAAGGAAGCCGACTACGGTGGCAAGGATGCCAGGAGAACGAAGTGGCAAATCAGGCACGCGTCAGCCAGGCCCGATCCAACGACCGTGATGTCGAAAGAGAGTCGAGAAATGTATCTCGAGTCGAAGGGATTTAGGCCGATATCCGATGATATCTGGGACGTGGCTAATTTCGATCAGAAAGGCGGCCCAAAGCCAGTGCATCACACGCTTAAACCTAATCAGTACGAAACAGCGCCGAAAAATCATCACTCGCAAGCGAAACCGGTAAATCAACATTTATCGCCGCGTTCGCCCAAAAAAGTCAATCAAATTGCTCAAAAACCGAATCAAACGAATCACGTGACGGCGAAGGCGACAAAACCGGTTAAATCGACGCCGATTAACAAAACGCAAATTAGTAAGTCAAGTATGGAAATCAATCGGGAAATTATTCAACTGATTTGTTTCAGAGGACAATGCGTATCGCATTCACGAGCAAGGAAAAGCGGCGCCGACGAAATCGAGATTTCCGCCGATAAACACCGGCAGCCTCGTCGAAATGAACAAAAAAACGAATTACACGAAGAATTCGGTTAAATCGCGCAGCAACAGCGCTCCGGAAACGCTTGCCAACAAGCAGCTGCAAGCGAAAAAACACGAAATCGCTCGAAGTTCCAAATCGAATTTATCCGAACCGAAAAATTTCAATTCCAAGCCGGCGAAGAAATTAACGGGACAGCACAACAGCTTGAAGCCGCCCGATGGAAAATCGAAAGTGGTTGATAAAACGAAAAAATCGCCAGTCAGAAGCGTCAGTCCGGCGATAAAAAGCAAAACTCAACCGCAGAAGAATGCAGAAAAGAAATCGACTCATATTCCTGTAAAAAGCAAACAACATCTTGCAGCGCAAGCATCGAGAAACGGTCGATCTCGAGAGTCGAGAAGAAGCAAAAGTCAAAGTCGCGCAGCGAGTCCACGATTCGAAAGCAATCGAAGGCGCAATCAAAGTTTAGATAACGAACAAAGTTTTCACTCGCCATTTCAATCACCGAGTAGAAGAACGTCAAACTATGAACAAGCCAGAAGAACATCCAACTACGAACCAGCTCGAAGAGCATCAAATTATGATGAAGATTATTACGGTAAGAAATTGAAAAAATCAAAATCTGCAAGATGTACTTCAATGTCGAGCTGATAAAATAGCTTGGCTTGCATTGAAGTGAGTGTTTTTTTTTTGTTTTTCAGATAGAGATCGAGCGTACAAAGATGAAGAAGAAGAGGAAGAAGAATACTATGAGAAAAATCGACGACGAGATTCTCGCGAAGTCGATGAATATTACGACGAATACGACAAAGAAGTCCGCGAAGAATACGAACGCGAAGTCACACCACGAAGTCGTAGAAATTCGTACAGAGACGATGAATATGGCAGGGATAAAGAAAGTCCAGCCAGACTTCGTACAAGTTCGTACCAAGAGCCTGAATATCCTGAAAAAGACGAATATGGCGTTTATAATGAAAACAGAGATAGATGTAATAGCAATCACTATTTGGCTCGAAACAGCCCCAGCCAGTCAATTATTTTGTTTTTTTACAGATCGAGATGAGCCTGATTATTATGAAAACAATAAAAACGACTACGAAGAGGATTATGTCAGGGAGCCCACGCCTAAACCTGTTGAAAAAACAAAGAAAACCAACAAACAAAGTAAAAGATAATAAAAAAGGCATACAAACAATGATGTCGATATTTCAGCATTCACTTGCAGCATTGCTTGCTTAAATAAATTTCAATGACATAATTGTAATTTCTGTTTTTTTTATCAGATCACTGGTCAATGTAACTTAGTGAACTGTATTTTGTTTTTCCTCGACTGAACTTCTCATTTTTCAGCAGGTATATTTTTTTTATTTTTTTTCCTTCTATTTCACTGCACAATAATTTTTCTTCTTTTTTTCAGCGAATAAATCAGAAAAGAAAGCTTCTCCTTCTTTTTTTTCGTTTCCATTTTTTTGTCTCTGTAGTGACTGGTTCATGTTGTGAAATATGTTTGCAAATTATTCTTTGTTTCCGCATGACAAATCTTTCTATAATACAGTCATAAGTAGTATACTGTATTTTTATATTGTAATGAGATTATTTATGAAAATATTTTTGGAGGTAAGCTGCCAGTTTCGATTTCGCGGAAAACTGTAGAAGATAAAAATACACCGAAATGGGCAAATGAATTAACAAAAGCCGTTCGTGAGTTGGCTTCAGAGGTGCATAATTTAGGAGATAATTATAAAAAATAATTTATTACTTCACTGGATATTATACTTTAAAATCAACGAACGAGAGAAATTGTATAAATAAAATTTTATAAAATTTTTTCGTTAAAATCTTTTCGAAACGAGACGAAAATTTAAACAAATATTATGCATCAAATATTTGCGCTGAATCAAACGGATCTGGCTCCGAAACAGACTTGGTACAAAGCGGATCTGAATCTGGAATCCATGTAGACGTAGATTATCGGATTGTAAACTGAAGACGTCTTTGCAAATAATGCTGGTATAGTCGCCATTAATGGTGTGACAATATTTTCTGGGCCGAACTGTCCAATCAACGATATAGTTGCAAATGGCACCCACGTTGCAAGAAATGCAACGATCACCACGAACATTATTTTGAACACTTTCATGTCGTATTTTATCGTTTTGTAGTACTTTTTTCGATTCACGTTTGATCCTTGTCCGTTTCTAAAACTGGCTCGTTTCACTGTTTTTCGAACGACGTACAGTATGACAGCGTACGATGAAGTGATTGCAGAAATAGGTACAACGAATCCGAAGCTGAATAGAATCAATAAAAACGTCCTCGTTTCGTTGGTTCGTGACAAATAATCGAAACAACAATTTGTGAGGAAACCATAAGGAGAATATCTGCTGTAACCGATTAATGGCAGCATTGATAGAACAGCACAGTACATCCAGATACAGCCGATTATTGTTCGCTCAGCGTTGCAGATTTGTTTCCTATTGGTCACCAGATTCGTCGAATACGAATAGAAAATCTTCATGCAATAACTGACGGATATAACGGAGATTGTCATTAGTGAAGTTAATCCGAACAAAGCTTGAAGAAATCCGTAAACCATGCAGCCTAAAACAAGAATCGTGTACGATTTCCTCGTGAAAAAGTTACGGAACTGAAAAATGCGCTGTACTTGATTTCCCGAAAGCCCATATCCCGTTAAAAGATGATATTAGGTGCATCCAATACGTAGTCAACGGGCACAGAGTGTCGGCCACTGAAAGATTTAAAATCAGCGAATTCGCCAAGTTCAGGTTTCTGAATCTAAAAGCCAAAAAAAAGTCGTAACGAATTGTGGAATCACGAAAATGCAAAATCGTACTTACTTCAGGCAAGTAATAATCACTAACCCGTTTCCGATAGTTGACGCCAAAAGGATTATCCCGAGCGAAATTACGGTTATGACATGAACGTAATTGTTAGCCGGCGGATATTGAAGCCAATAAACATCTACAAACACGTCGCTTTCTGGGAAGTTTCGGTCGAAAATGTGTTCTTTGAATTGTGCCCATTTTGGATTAATCGAAACATTTATCAGAACCTTATCAAACATTTTTACAGCAAATACTTTCACTAGAGATAATTTTCAAATAATAATTATAAACTACTTATCAACAAGACGTTTCTCATTATGAGACACTAACAGTGACATCATGCAAACTGACTTCGTTAAAAAGCATCAATTATCGTCATTAAAAATACAAATTTCTACATGCAAACTGCTTGTAAATGACGCGATCGAGTCAATATCCGTTTCATGCACTGAAACTCGAATTCCATGCACATTCACGCTTAGAGATCGACAAGATTTTTTAATGAGCAGTGGAGAATTGAGAACTAAAATAATGTTCTCGAATAAAATAATGAAAAGAATTCTCGAACCAGAATGAGAAATAAATGTTTCTAGAAGATTCAAAATTAATTTGCGGACGAATCTAAAATTGTAACCGTAACAATAATTTTCTGATAATTAATTGTTTGTGGTTTTCGAGTTTCACAGCTTGAAAAGACCTTCGACCTTTGCTTAGCTTGTTTGTTATGGAAAAGTTATGGCGAAAATTGTGTAGCAAGTGATAAAATGTAAAAAGGTAGATTAATTTTTAGCGTATAAAATAATATTTATTATTTTAAATAATAAAACTGATTTTTGAAACGTAAGAAATTAGAATGTAAAACAAAAAAAGACGAATCATTTTGACTTTCAAACGAAACTAAAAACAAACAAAAATGTCGTCGGGGAAATCATTTTAATGTACTTTTGTGTTAAAACGAATATTAATTCAACCTAATCAAAAAATATGACGCACGGATCACATCACTATTTTAACAAGGAAGCAATTGTCTCATGATCTTTTTCGTTTGATACACCTTCTTTTAAATAAAATTAGTTTGTGTTGAAACGTGCGGCTTTTATTAGAGTGAGTAAGTAAATACATTTATAATGTTCAGTTCACAACGTGTTATTAGTGAAATGTTGAACCCATTTTTGATTTGCAATGATTCATAAAACTTGATGTTTCTCATTGAAACAACTTTTTACCTAATCTTTACAAATAATTACACTTGACTATCTCTTGCAGAGATTTTACAGCTCATTTTTCGGAAACTTTTTCCAATTAGGAGGAAGCAGGTGATTTTCTGGCAAATCTTTTCCATTTTTTGTTTTTGAAAATCCTTAGCTTAGTGTCCTTTTCTAAGAAAAATAAACGACCACCATAAAACAGGTGTCGTTGAAAAATTGATTTCAAAAATTGGTTTTTATTTGCGTCATTCAATAAATTTCAATTTCCGTCAAAGGAATTGGAAAAATGTAGCACACTGAATTAAAAAAATTTTTCGGATTTACTTTGAAATGCAAAATGGCTGTTAAAATTCAAATTATCATGAAAAAACAGCACGCGACTTCAAATTATTTTCATGAACATTTTCATGCAAGTTTCATTTTGGTGCATTTTATGTCGATATCAAAGTTTGACTGTTGATTTCAACCAAAACCTACTGGAAAAGTTAATTAACGAGTCACAAAATTTGATTGAAAATGATGGAAAGTAATAGGAAACGGGAAACAAGCAATTTTTATCTTTTTTTTGCGTTTCCTTGTTCTGAACGAATGTTGAATTCAGTTCCTGATTTTCATTATTGGAAGAAATGCCGAGTTATTTCAAACACTAATATTTAAATTATATACAGATTTTTAAACTTGATTCATTTACATAAATTAGAAGATTAACAAAGTGAAATTATTTGTCAATACTAGCAGGGTTCACGGTTTTGCAATGGATCCAGATTGGTCGGCTATATTTGAAAATCTAAGCAATATTTCGATTTCGTATATAAATCCGTATTGGTTACAATTTCCGCCTATTGGATCAGTGGCTAATACTGTTATAACTGTTTTCATAATTGCAACCGCTGTGCTGTCAACTATCGGCAACGGATTACTAATCGCAATTTGCCTTATGTGAGACTTTTCGATACAACTTTTTGGTGAGGTTTCACTGAAAATGCTGTCTTTTTTAGAAACAGACAGTTAGCACTGTCGAATCCGTTCGTTATCAACTTAGCTATCTCGGATATCGTTAATCCAATATCCACTTACTGGATGATGGCCGTTTCATCAGAAAACGGCATTTGGTCGTTCGGCGAAATGGGTATATTCTAATTTCTTATCAATTATCTTCTCAAGACAATGCTTGATTTTGATTTAGGCTGCAAGATTTACGGATTCCTGCAAGGATATTTCGGATTAATGTCTCTTCTGTCCGCGAGTGCATATTCTCTGCAGATATACAGTAATCTTACTCGGGGCAAGTTCATTGGCAAAGGGACCGTCTTAATAGTGTGCATTTGGATTTACTGTTTCCTGCTGGCCAGCCCCCCGTTGTTCGGCTGGAGCAGCTACGCCCCTGCAGGATTTCTGGCCACGTGTTGTTTCGATTACATATCCACCGGATTCAAATCTCGAATCTTCATACTGTATCTATTCGTATTCGGATTCGTTTTGCCTTTGTCGATTTTGGCCGTATCGTATGTGCTCGTATTCAAAAAGGTCCGGGTATTCGTTAAAACAAGCAGTGGATCTCACATGCCTCAACACAGCACGGACGGAAAACGGGCAAATACCGAAGAAAAAACGCAACTAAGTTGGCCTAAAAAGGGAACATCTTCGTCGACCTCATCGTTTACAGCCTCCTCATCATCCAAGACGTTAAATGTTATTTTGGAGAAGAAAAATACAAATTCAGATTCGCAAATTCGAAAACAGCTTCGGATAGATATGAAGATTTTGAAAATTATTCTAATAATTGTCGCACTCTTTTTAATTTCGTGGACCCCGTACGCCGTCATAGCATTGCTGGGACAATTCGGACCAGCAAATGCTGTTACACCATTAATGGCTACGGTCCCAGCTATTTTTGCGAAAGCTTCGACGATATACAATCCGTTCGTTTACGCTTACAAAGATACGAAATTCAGGAAAGCCGCTTTGAATCTACTTTGTGACTTGAAATGCATTTGCTACTGCACTTTATTTTGTTTTTTCTTATGTATCAAGCAATGCAGGCGAATGTAACCAGCAAAAAAAGAAACGTCGCCGAGCACATGCTGTACCAGAAAAATACATTGATAAAATTATTATTATTTTTTCAAAATTGCTTTCGTACAGTTGAAAATTTTAAATTTATTTTTGCTAGCTAACGAGTTGCGTTTGCCAATCACGAAACTTAAATTAACCAGTTTCACAGCAAAGGAAACAAGTTACAAATGACTTTTTTTCATTGTTTTTCTGTTTTAAAATTAACCTTTCGAGAAACTTTCGTTGTATTTTCCAACGTCATTATTTTTCATTATCGAAACAAATTTTCGCTTTAACTTCTTTGTTAGTTTTTTTTCATCATGTTTTCCAATGATGAGCAAGAACCCAATTTGAAAAACAGACAGGTTCTCACTTGATGTGCAAGTAAGCTTATTTGAAATTTCACCTGATATTGTTTGAAAAACATATTTTCAAGAGAAAATGCAAACTGTTTTCTCAACGTTAGAGACAGTGTCTTTTTTTTGTTTGCCTTTGAACATTTCAAGACCAAGTTTCAATATTATTCCCTACTGTATTTCTATGGTCGTACATTTATCGATAACTACTTAATTAATGTTTAATGGATTTTTTATTCTTTTATTCTTATCTTTTTTATTCTAAATGTGTTTCTAAAAACTACACTTTATTATCCATTTTCTAAATATAAATTGCTTAGCGCCTCACAGTAACAGGCGCCTTACGGTTTCATGAAACTAATAAATTTTTCAGTTGAACCATCGCCTGCTGTGAGGTGGTTGATATATGTAAAAAAATTTTAAAAAAATCACTTTCTTCTTCCTTGATCATTAAAATTAGTGTTTCGTTAAAAAACTGTCTTCACGATTTGATGGTTCAAGCTATTACTCAGTTGGAAACTGTCCGCGACAGTCGACAGTCAAATCTTCTCGTTAATGAAACCTTTTTGTAAACGTCACTTTGATTTATTTTTTCTGTTGCATTAATGCAAACCGCATTAACAAACTTTAATCAAATTCTAAGTAATCCGTGAAACATTTTAATTCTCGAAACCTCCATTTTGAAACACAAAAAGTGACATCTTCAGAAAGTAATCTGATTTCAACAGAACTTATTTGGAACGTCGGTGAAAATTGTATTTGTCGTCAATCATTACAGTATATGATTGTACTACCTCATCTCAACTGTAGGCATTGGAAATTATTAATGACCCGTGCCAGGGGCTTAGTAATTTGTCCCACGTTTGTTTCTAATTAACAACATTTGTTAATGTTTAACGTTTTAAAAAAGTGGAAACCAAACCGCATAACTTATGTTTCACGAAATAAGATTCCGATGGTCAATCACGGATTTTAAACCGTGATTCGATTCGTCATTTTAGAAAAAATACAAAATGCATCCTGGTTGGGCATCAATTTTTGAAGCTGTCGGAAATGAATCTGTATCTTATGTAAATTCGTATTGGCTACAATTTTCACCCATTGGAATAAGTGGGAATACTGTAGTAATTATTTTTATCTTGATTACATCCGTTTTATCGACCATCGGAAATGGATTGGTGATTGCTGTTTGCTTGAAGTGAAATTTCTTGAAGCATATTACGGTTGTTCACTGTCTATATGTTGTCATTTTTCAGAAACAGAAAGCTGGCTTTATCAAATCCGTTCGTGATTAACTTGGCAATATCGGACATTGTAAATCCAATATTCACTTATTGGATGATGGCGGTCTCGTCGCATAACGGGATTTGGATTTTCGGCGAACTGGGTACGTCTACTTTAATATGTATTTGCTTGTATTCTAGAATATATTTTCTCGAATTTCAGGCTGCACAATGTACGGATTCATGCAGGGATATTTTGGATTAATGTCGCTCGTGTCCATCAGCTCGTACGCTTTGCACATTTACAGCGGTTTGACTCAACGAAAACTGACTGGCAAAGGATTTATTTTGATTATTTTCGTTTGGATTTATTGTTTTCTGCTGGCCAGCCCACCGCTGTACGGTTGGAGCAGTTACACTCCAGCAGGATTTTTAACCACTTGTTGTTTCGACTACATTTCCACTAGTTTCAGTGCTCGAACTTTCATATTGTATCTATTCGTATTCGGATTCGCAATACCTCTGATCATTCTGCTTGCGTCTTACGTGATTGTTTTCAAAAAAGTTCGAATGTTCATGAAAAACTGCCAACAAAACCACAAGCTTCAGACAATAATCGACGCAAAAATGAATCGAAAAGAGTCCGAAACAAAACCTCTTTCCTCGGGATCATCGCTATTCAATCCGCCTATCAGATTAATATGTTACAGAAGACGATCCAACTACGTAACCATCGTCAAAACAATTCATTCGGAATCTCGTATTCAAAAACAATTTCGATTGGACATGAAAATTCTAAAAATTATATTCGTCGTAGTCGTTGTATTTTTAATTTCGTGGACTCCTTCCGCCATTGTCGCGTTGCTTGGGCAGTTTGGCCCGTCGAATTTGGTTACACCATTAGTGGCTACAGTTCCGGCGATTTTTGCAAAAACCTCAACGATCTACAATCCGTTCATTTACGCCTATAAAGACACAAAATTTCGAACTGCCGCAATGAATTTGCTTGCAGATTTAAAATACATCTTTTTCTGCATACTATATTGTTTCCTTACGTGTATCAAGCTATGCAGACGAATGTAAATTTATTTGCCGCCGTTTTATGATTAAATAACTCAAATTAATATGAGTCTTATCTTAAAATAAAGTGTCTTGGAAGTAATTTGCCATTTTTGTCTTGAACTATCGATGATTAACGTTCCTTATGCTGTTTTGACTTTGACTAAGAAGAAAGACTAAATTTATTGTTATAACTGAAGCAGCAAACTATAAGAAAAAATAGAGTAATCCGAAAAAAATTTTGCTTTGAAGACACTTATGATAAGGTCAACTCGCCTTTAGACCTTTGTTTGAGATTAAATATGGAATCACACAGTTCATTTTATACAATGAAAAATAGCTAAATTGCTAAATTATTAGCAAGTTCTCACTTTTAAAACGGATGTTTTGCCCAGTCTATTCTTACATACTTCGTCATTGCGTTTTTGATGAAACAAATAAAATCTTAAACCGTATACCTAATTGCATTTTTTAATTTTTGAGTTGTACTGTCGATTATACTGTTCAAATCTCATTATTGTTATGAATTGACCACTCACTACGTTACTTTTTAATGTTGGCACGACAACATTAAAAACTTACTATGTTACTTTTTATTGTTGGTTAAAAATCGTCAAAAAATTAAAGGAGAAACTAAAAGTGTATTCAGCTCTGGCAGTAAAGACACATTTAGATTGGTGTTTATATTCGATTCAATTATTTGTTACTGGGGCGGAGTCCCTTGTACTACAGTTATATGAATTGCTTACCAAATGTGGACACTGCTCACATTTGCGAGAAACCAACGGCACAGTGGTCCCTAAATAGCATTTGAATTTCACCACAATTTTTAGAAATTTTCAAATTTAGATTAAAAACAATGACACAACATCGTCAGGCAGCATCGATGGCAACTCGGTAGCAACTGAAAAGACTGGAATAATGGCCGCCTTTTATAGCAAAAAATTGACTAATAAATTAACGTGGAGATATAAAATCATATAGAAAATGATATAAATATGTAGAGGGTGATTATAAAGAAACGCAACTTTTATAAAATAATTTTTCTCGATAGTGCAAAGCGCTATTGAACTAAAATTTGATATGTACACTAATTAAAGCATGCAAAAGAGAATGAGCACAGTTTTAAAAAATTTTTAATTTTTTTAAAATTTTTTTGTGTTAATTTGAAATTAATTAATTAATTATGTCAACACAATCATACGAATTGATGAAGCATATGGCATAACCATTTTGCATTTCGATAAAACCCCGTTCAGAACGAAAAAAATTTTTTTGAATTTTGAAAATTTTCCTTGTTTTCATTGAGACTATCCTTGTTTTCGTTGAATAAATTCAAATTTACAAAGTTTTTAAAACTGTGCTCATTCTCTTTTGCATGCTTTAATTTGCGTACATGCCAAATTTTAGTTTAATAGCGCTTTGCACTATCGAGAAAAATTTTTTTAAAAAAGTTGCGTTTCTTTATAATCACCCTGTATGTAAAAGTCTATCGAAACTGTACTTACTCACAGATCAAACAAGTTTTCCATTGCTATTATCAAAAAGTTAAGATTAGAGTCGGAATAGGTCGAATGAATGAGACTAAAATAATGCATTATTTAACACGCCAAATTTTAGTTCAATAGCGCTTTGCACTATCAAGAAAAATTATTTTAAAAACATTGCGTTTCTTTATAATCACCCTATACATATTCGTAGCTACGAGTGAATTGATAGTTTGTTTTTTTGTCGTCAAACTATAGTTGACTGAACAATATTGTTGATGTGTCGTGTCTGCCTTTCGATCGACAGTTGTTAATTAGTGTTGTTGTTGTCAATTAGACTAGTGAAAGTTGTCAAAAAATTTGCTTGCTAAACTCGAAGACAGCGAACGAATTTTGTTTGTTAAAACATGAAGATAAAATATGTTCGAAATTTGTTCGTTTTCTCGATAATACATACATACATACATACGTACTGTACAGTATGACAATTGGAAAAAGGCGCCGACGCGTCCTATTTGTTGTTTGTTTTTTTAATAGTAATAATAAATGAGATTGAGACACACACGCACACGTACGCACGCACGCACGCACATTTCCATAGCGAGCTCTCAGAGACAAACAAGAATGGTTGGTTTAGGGTATGGACACATAAAATGAAAAAAAGATAAATAATGATAAAAATACAAATAAATGAAGCATTAATTGATCAGAAAACATTATTTGCTTGCAACATAGTTTTTATTTATTTTATTTAATAATGGGACAAAGAACAAAACTTTCAAACCCAACCAATCAAACCCTGACTCGAGAAACAAAATTCAGCAACAGACAGGGACCTACAGTAACCTAAATATTGGGCGAACACTTTCGAAAAAATTTTATGTTTACCCTACTAGTTCTGAAAAAGAGTTATGACATTCGTTATCACCACGACGATTTTCAAATATGGTATCATCCCAACTATATTTACAACTTGTGACGAGTTAAAGTTTACTTTCTGATATAAAATAATAATAAAATAAATATATCTCAATCAATTCGAAAAAAGATCATTCCAAATCCTAATCCATAACCACGAACTATAGTTGAAACATGAAAATTCCTCGGGCGGCGGGAAAAGTAGCAAAGACGTACGCATTATACACGAGAAAAACAATAAAAA
Source organism: Prionchulus punctatus (assembly GCA_034698125.1). NCBI lineage: Eukaryota > Metazoa > Nematoda > Enoplea > Mononchida > Mononchidae > Prionchulus > Prionchulus punctatus. The sequence goes on from JAQGBA010000788.1 coordinate 22,674, forward strand.
TAAATACGATCAACACGCCGAATACTTTCAACGTTAGCCATCGATTATTGGTGACTTTTCTCAGTTCCATGTGCGCCGCTTCGACATTGATAAGAGCTTCGTCCGTGCGTGAATCGATTCTGGAAAGACAAAATTCGCGTATTGCGTGCAACTTATCGCACAAAAAAGAGTAACTTTTTCAGTCTTAAATGGACATCTATAGCCGATGGACAACTATAGTTGGCGAAGAACTATAGACGCCTCACCTTTGTATCATTTCTCCCTGTTCTTGAACCATGTGCGCTAACTGCAAGACAATTTGGCCGAGTTCGACGACTTTATTTTTGGTGTTTTCCATGGCTTTTGATATGAGAGTCTTGCAGGAAACAAAATTCAGCAACAGTCAGGGACCTACAGTAACCTAAATATCGGGCGAACACTTTCGAAAAAATTTTACCTATATTTACCCTATATATGTATGGGACGTTCTGAAAAAGTTATCACATTCGTTATCACCGCCAGTCAGTATTATTGTTTCTATTTATTTAGGTAACGAGTAGTGACTAGGTGTTGGTGGTATTCAGAAAGTGACGTTCTGTTGGTGGTATTTAGAAACAGAACGTCACTACTCGTTACCTAAATAAACAGAAACAAAAATACTGACTGATGGTGATAACGAATGTGATAGCTCTTTTTCAGAACTAGTGGGGTAAGCATAAAATTTTTTCGAAAGTGTTAGCCCAATATTTAGGTTAGTGAAGGTCCCTGGCTGTTGCTGAATTGACTGTTGCTGAATTTTGTTTCTCGAGTCAGGGTTTGGTTGGTTGGGTTTGAAAGTTTTGTTTTTTGTCCCATTATTAAATAAAATAAATAAAAACTATGTTGCAAACAAATAATGTTTTCTGATCAATTAATGCTTCATTTATTTGTATTTTTATCATTATTTATCTTTTTTTCATTTTATGTGTCCATACCCTAAACCAACCATTCTTGTTTGTTTCTGAAAGCTCGCTATGGAAATGTGCGTGCGTGCGTGCGTGCGCGTGTGTGTCGCAATCTCATTTATTATTACTATTAAAAAACAAACAACAAATTGGACACGTCGGGGCCTTATTTCAATTGTCATACTGTACATTACGGATGTATGTATGTATGTATTATCGAGAAAACGAACAAATTTCGAACATATTTTATGACTTAATATACATTGGGCACTGAATTAGATGCTTTTGGCACCAAAATGGCTCATATGACACCAAATCTTCGATAAACTAAAAGAGGCACCAAATTTGGATGAATTTGGCA
>JAQGBA010000789.1:0-23956 GCA_034698125.1 Prionchulus punctatus
GTTGGTTCGTTTATCTTTAAATTTGTCGAGCTGGCATCAAGCGCGAATTTGGAATAAACGTTGAATATCATGAAGTTGTTCGAAAATGGCAAGTATTTAATGTAATGCCAGGTATTATTATTGCCGCAGCAGGTGTATGTGTTGATATCTGGGTCGTTGCTTCCATTAAATGATGCCACACCCAAATCGATGCTACAATTCTGATCCGGATTGTTGAAATTGTAAAGGACACCTTCTTGCAAGTTGCCACAAACTAAAAAAGGTAACATGTCCGTATCTATCGGGTAGTATGTCGGACCACTAGAGCCCACTACTTCGAATAACATTACACCCCCTCCCCCATCCGCCCACAAAAATGAGCATTTATAGTGTTATATCTTTCGGAAAGTCGTTCTTGAAACTTCTAGTGATAGTTCTCACTTGGACGACCCATCGAATATACCTGGGCAAGTCGAATATGAAGGAGGTGATGCGATCGATTTCGTCGTCAGCGGCGCTTTGGACGGACGATTTGTTGCTGGTGTCATTGTAATTGCATGTACTCTCGACGGCTGCAGTGTAGATGACGACAATTTGTAATTGGCCAATGATGTTGGATTTTCTAAAGCAGCAGACAATGATAAAAGCTAAAGAAATGATACACCATTATATATGATGATCAAAACGCAAACTCGAAGAAATGATGTTGTTTGTTGTGGCATATCGTGATGAACACATTGGATAAAACAAATTTGTCACATCTAAACAGAAAAATTGCTCGCTTTGCAAAAAATATGTCATGAATGTGACTTGATTCACTTTTAACTGCTTTAAATATCCACAGTTGATTCGGTGAGTTTGTCATACTAGTTGGAGATACATATTTGTTCGAACCACATCCGAGATTAGACGTTCTTTCGGAGTATAAAACATTGTTACTGGAGTTGGAGAAAATATAGCATGTGTCATTCGGACCGTGAAGAGTAGTAAACTGCTCTGAGGAGTTACAGGTAGAATTTCGCAAGGATGCACTGGCAGAAACAGTTTGGTTATATGAATATGCGATTAACAGAAATGTGTTTTGCGGCGGCAAAAATTTGATGTAAAACGTATCGGAAGACGAACTAAATGTGTTTAGGTCGCCATCAAAAATATACATATAACATCCCATCTGGACTTCGACAATGTTATAGAGAGTGCCTTCTCGCAAATCGCCACAAACTAAAAATGGATAAATTTTATCACAATGATTGATGTCATTTGTCTTAAAATACGGGACAACATCTTACACAGTATTTATACATGATAAAATTTTACCTGACATGACATGACATACTTGCGCTTGATGATTGTTTCGTTGATTGTTTTTTCGAATCAGTGGTTTGCGCCACGGACTGCTTTGTAGGCATCCTCGATGTCAGTTTCTTTGAAGTTGTTGTCGGTGCCTTTGATGTTGTTGTGTGTGCTTTTGAAGATGTTGTCATTGCTGTGGAAGTTGGACCCATAGTTGACTTTGGCAACGTTGTTGTCGTTGGATTACAGTTGTATGCATAATTTTCTGAATATGATTCTAAAATCAATGCATTTTCAGTATCAAATTTTCGTTCATAAATATGCATGTAAATATGTACCATTTTGCGGATGAAAAGTCCATAATTGGTCTGTTGAATTTGTCATATTTGCTGATTTGATATCCATTGAACCGCCAGTTTGACAGTCACACTGGTTTGGAGTTCGAGTACTTTGCAAAACGGTGTTCGTTGCGTTCGAGTAAAGGTAACACATGTTGTTTGGACCGGGTAATGATAAAAACAACTGCGAAGATCCGTTCGACCGAGTTTGCTGTTTTAACTGCGACGGAATTGCAGTATCGAATGCGAGATTGTGTAACATGCTGATAATAACGAAAGATGGCAAGGGTGTCACGAAACTGATATAATACCACTGTTGATTTTGCGATCTCAGATCAAGAGTGTGAATAGGCTCTCCTGGATTAGATGAACCTCCATTTATGTCGATAACACAGTTGTATTGCATGTTCGTGAAATAGTAAAGCCGACCTTCTTGCAAGTTTCCGCAAACTAGAAAAATGTTGATTTTTCACCATTTTATCTTGCTCAAGGTTCACACGAAAAAAATCGGCTTACCGACGCTTGCTTCAGCAATTTCATTTTGTTTTATGACCGCCGTTTGTAACAGGGTAATGGAAAAAAGTAAGTTTAGAAAGGTACTCATCGAATATTATGTTGGTCGACTTTCAAAATATGAAGAATTTGGCAAGAATAAAAAAAATTATTTAATATTTATCTACAGAACAAAACATATTTCTTCTTTTATTATGTAACCTGGGAGAAATTAAATGATGATTCGATGAGAATACAAACAAATTTGTTAATATAATATTGATATCGCCTTAACGAATGACAGACGCCAATGGCAATACAACGAAAGATGCGAAGCTCCAGCTTTTGAGCATGGTTCAAGAATAAAATATTTATGAAATTTTAAATGGTAGTTTTGTGTCACATTCCATAGGATAGAATTCGTAATGAGAGTTATTTGCTATATAAATAAGAAGTCATATGTGTCAGTTGTCCTTTTGAGGTTGGGTGTGGGCCATGCAAGTGACAAACCTGTACTATTTCCTGTACCATTGACCTTACCTTTACTAGACATTACCCTTACCCTTACTCTAACCTTTTTACACTTACCCTTTATCCTTACCCTTATACTTTCTCTTACCTTTTACCTTACAGATTCCCATACCATTACCTCGACCCCTACCCTCACCGGTCATGGTCATGGTCACGTTTACTGTAATGGTCACAGTCACAGTCACCGTCACTGTCACCATCACCATCACCCTCATCCTTACCCTCATCCTCATCCTCATCCTCACCCTCATCCTCATTCTAACCTTCATTCTCATCCTCACCCTCATCCTCATTATCACCCTCTCCATTAAAAATGTTAAGAGCAAAGAACTATTTACACACAGAATACCACACGAACCATGTGAAACCATAATTTTATTTCATTCTTTTCACTCAATAACAATGGATAATTTGTTCCTTCATTTTCTTGTTCCTAGAATAACAAAACAAACAAAAATTCTACACAGTATTATAAAACTAACCGGAACTCAATAAATTTTTCCTTAAATAGTTTTTAACAAAAAAATTCGTTTCTGCATCTTAGTCAAGTTTTACGAGTTCATAAGATACACAAATGGTTGGTCCAGAAAATTTCCCAAATTCGTCAAGAAAAACAATAAGGATTGGCGCCACTGATGAATATCCGTATGTATTTCCTTGTTTTATCAACTACCCTTACGGGTGCTCATTAATTGGCAGCGACTTAGAATTCATCTACACAGTTCTAAATGGAATGCTACATTTGAATATAGCTTGGGCAACTTACAAAGATTTTCCAGATCTTCGCCGAGGTTTGCTGGCCGACGAAATAGATCTGATAGGAAATACGCGAATTTTGGATTTTGAAAGTTTACAAAACGTAACAATTTTGCATACGCCTCCGGCTTACTACCTGGGCATAGGTTTTTTCGTTAAATCCATTTCGACAACTTCCACGCTGAATCCGTTTTCGAAATTCACCTGGGACTTTTGGGTGAGCATCACTTTATTCACCGCATTGTTGTGGACGATAAAAACGTTTTGCATGAAACAGTACATCATTACATCGGCTTGGACCCGATTATTGTACGTCTCGTGGTGCATGATGATCATGCTCTTCCTGGAACTATATGGCAACGTTTTGACAGCGGATCTAATCACATCGAATAAGCACAAAAGTACTTTTAAAGATTTGAAAGACTTAGGCGAAAAGTTGATTTCGAAACAATGCCAATTCGCCATTTACGATAAATACGTCGACGCGCCCGACTATCAAATTATTTTCAATCCCAATCAAAACAATAGTTGGGCACCCAATTTTAGAAAAGCATTCAAAACAAATCCACCGATTTTAATACAAGATAAAAACGATTTATTTCCATTGATAATAAATAGCACGTGCGTGATCGGATTGGATTTCGTTACTTTCGAACTGTCGCTGTACGACAACTTGTGCAATATCGAAGTGAAAATATTTCCCGAACAGGTGCCCTTCATGCCCTACGTTTATTACCATACAATCACTGGCTACAATTCGTTAATCGAAGAACTCATCGCCGAGAATAGCATTTGGGAATACCCGAACGTCTTAACTAAACATTACAACTTCATCGCGCCTCGCGATTGTCACGAATCGGATGGCATGTACTTTCTGGACATTTCAAAACTATATTCTTGTTTTGCAATATTATTTTCCGGGTTAGCCTTCTCAGGAATGGTGCACTTTTTCAAAAATCTTTATTACGCAATACGATTTCATCAATACAGTCGCGGCAAAAGATTGGTGATGCGAAAAAATTTCCTTGTTACAAAACTGTGATTTTCAAGTTACATTTTCAAGCAAAGTATAGTAAAAATGGTGCGGCTTCTATTAGAATAATGAAAAATCTTTCATTACTTTTGTTTGTGCCTTGAAATTTTTTTTCTACACGAAATTACTCGTTCGTCACAGTTTTGAATATCGTGTTTTGTTTCTCAACTCGAAAACACATTAGCATGTTTGGAAATAATGTAATTTCATTTAAAATCCATTTTTTATTCAATGTTATATGTAAACACTTCGTCAAGTAATTTGATATAAGCCAAACGAGGAACTCCTTGGCAAAAAAATCACGCGATTAACTCCCACTACTCCCACTTCTTTGAAAACCTTTCTTTCATCGATACATAATAAAAAGGATTACCTACAGTGCCGAATTTATTCACAGATTAAACTGTTCGAGGTCACTGACTAGCTAAATTATAAACAGCAAGTTGTAATTTTTTATAGCTCATCCTACAGTTTATTGATTCAAAAGACAGTATACCCGAAACGAGTCAAAAATACAAAAGCGATTCGTTTCGCTACCGAAATATATCCACCATATTAAAAGTGGCCAGTGCTTTAATGTTTCAAATTTGAAGATGAAGATTTACTTAAGTAATGCGTAACAGTTGCGTTACGGAGATTGACCTTAATTTTTTTTCATATTCTTCGTGATTGACTAATGATTGATAAATATAATGTGTACTTAATTACGTAAATTTATATTTAGAATTTATGACTTTAAAATTAGATTAAAAACAGTCCAGCTGATTAGGTTAGGTTAGATTAGCTGACTGCTTAGTGAATGAAAAAACAAAAAAGTCGCGTGGTAGTTTCCATAAAGCACAAGCAATAAGAGAGCAAGGAAGTAAATTCGAAGAAATCGGTGGTTACCCCCAAGATTTTTCAAATGCATGAAAGCATACACCCTGGGCATAACGTGCAGACTTATTGAAAAAAGTTTTGCTAGCTAAAATTTTGACCACGTACATTTTGCATTCAAAACACAGAATTTTCTAAATTTTGGGTCTCTCTACAAGTTCAGAAACGTCTTAGGACAAATTTTTATTATTTTTTTTACAAAAATTTCCCAAATAAATAATACAGCCGTTGATTATTAACCATCATAAGCTGGAACGCAAAACGAAGCTACGTTTGTACCATTTTTTTTCAAGATACGACACTTTATTATATCCGTATTCGTGTTGACCATACAGTCCAAGTTGGTATAGCACGGAAACATGCCAACTTCCGTACAGTAGCCGGTTTGGTCGTTTTCGCCAGTGTGACCTCGACCAACGCACCATGGCTTACTTTCCGTACAGTCTCCTTGTCGTCGACATTTGTAAACTAATTTACCTGACATTGACAATGAAACGAAAGTAAGGCAGAAAAATACAGTATGAACTTGATTCATAGTTCTCAACTCGTGAATGGTCAACGAATTGAAACTTAGCTCGCGGATTTGCGTTTTATACAAAAATGTTGTTTTGCCATTTACAAAACTGACGCACATTGAAAGTTAAGCCCAAACAAGACCTCGGGTAATTTTAGAGCAAAATTTCTCATTCATACAGTGTATAATCCTTTCGCCGAAACGTATTGAGTATGTTAATTTACGTTAATTAATTTACGAGCATGTGCTGTGGTTAGCATAAAAAATAAACAAAGTTTGTTCAAAAAATTTTCAATTGACGCACGAGAAAATTTTATATTAATTTTTAGTAGAAAGATAAACGATTATATGCGAGAATTAGTTTGAACCCAAAAAAGGAGTTTACAAGCAATATTGCTTATGGATAATAATAATTAAACGTAACATTATGCAACACCAATTATGTTATTTTTTTTATTTGTGGAACCCCAAAGGTTATAGCAATTGGAATTTTGCATGTTGTCAGTCAGCATTCTTAGATAATATGTACCAGAAGCTGCTCAGGACTTCTGATACGACCGCAAACCTATGCAGTGATGATACCTCCGACCACTACGACGTCGTCTCCCGCCTTTCCTCCTCCTATATCCTGTATTATTGCACAGTAGTTGACAATAAACTTGTTTTTATCCCATCATCTGTTCCCGCCGCCTTGACCCAGACCTTGACCCTGACACTGACCCTGACCCTGACCTTGACCTGACCATGACCCTCACCCTCGCCCTCGCCCTCGCCCTCGCCCTCACCCACTCCTTACTTTACCATTGCCCGAACACTCGCCCTGCTCTTAAACTCACCCTTATCCCTACCCTTACCCTTGTGCTTTTTTTATTTCGTTAAAAAAGTCGGGCTACCTGTTTGACTGTGTTTTTTATTTCTATTAAAACAATAAGAAAAAAATCTTTTAATGAAGAATTTTCGTTAAAAATCAACATCGGCGGGTGTCACGAATCCATTTAATGTCTATCTTACATGCCAACTTGCGTTGGGGAGGGGAAGTTTTCTAGAATATACCATATTTTCTCATATATAACTCCCCCCCTCTTCAGAAATAACCCTCCTCGAAATTAATACCAATTCGACATGGGGTTATTTTTGAACAACTAGCACACAAATTCGAAGATACAAAGATTGGAAAGTTGATGTTTTTACCTCAAAAAAAGTGCAACTGGTTGTGCTGTTTAGATCAAACATTAAATATTTTTGTACGTTTTGTTTTTTTGAAAATATTTTGTTCTGTTTTTTTGACTAAACTAGTAAAAATTCAGGGTATTAGCATGACAAAGGTACCCTTCCCCGTTGTTTTATCAATACACTTAGAGAGGTTTTTCACACATTTCATAAGCGGTTTACCCAAGACAACGTCACTACTTCTTAGCCCCTCACACAACCCCACACCTTGCCATGGCTACTTGTCCACTCACCCCCTTCCAATTTGCATTAATTGTTTGAAACTAAAAACATTCATTCGTCCAACTTTATATGACTGACTATAGTTTTTCTGTTTGAAAACTGCGCAAAATGATATCTCCAAACTTTTCCTTGTTATTTTCTTCTCGCAAACAAATCCAACACTTGCCCGAATTATGCCCCAACATGTGTTGGAAGGAAAACCGGCTCGAATGGCGAAGGATATTGCAGATCCCTCGCCGACAACATCGTGAGCAAAACTAATTACGATTGCGTAGTCGAATATTCGAATCCGAATATGAAATGCGTGTCGGAACCGAACGACTTGAATCCGGTGAAAGCTCAAGTTTGCTAGTAATGAATGATCCACCAAGAATGGTATGTTTTAAGTGTTGTGCAACATTTTGTGTTGTTCTGCACATGTACAAACATTTTTAACACTGTTATTTGTTTTTCTGAAAACCTATCGCGGATGTCAAAAGTCCGTTCATTGCCCAGCGTATGCATTGGTCTGGACAGAGATGCTGGACAAGTACCGAAGGTACTTGCAAATCAAACATGGACAACATCATTTGCACCAGCGACTCCGATCGTCAACTCGAATGCAATTTGCCGAAAATGAAATGTATCGTGGAACCAAATAATTTCATTCTGACGAGAGCTCGCTGCGTTTTGGAATTTTAATTTAATTTAATTTAATTTTTTTTAATTTTTCGCAATTCTAATGAATTTCGTTGTGTTTTTTCTTTTGATTTTCATTAAAACAAATCGTACAGCTTTTTTATTTTCTATTAAAAAATAAGAAAAAGCATTCTAAAGAAGTATTATTGAATTTTCACGCATCGAAAGCAAGCATTTCACCTACGCTTCACTTTCACTTCCTTGTCGCTTTCGATGCAATTTTGTTCGCCTTTTTAGTTTAGCCATCGACTATAGTTGATCTGGAAATGAATAAAAAATTGGTGCCATCTAACTTTTAACAGTGATTTTTTTCTTCGCGAAAAAATCGACGGATGTCGCAAATCATTCGAATGCCCATCGTACGCGTCGGTTTGCATAGGGAGAAATGCTGGGACCAGAGCTGAGGGTTTTTGCAATTCGAACGCTGACAGCATCATTTGCAAGACCAACTTCGATTGCGAACTCGAATACCAGTCGAACATGATGAAATATGTCACTGAACGAACGACTACAATCCGGTGAAAGCTCAATGCAGGTCGTACCTACCGGTATAATTTTATTCATAAGTTTTCTAGAAAAGGCTTTTTTTTATGTGGACTATGTTCGTTCGTTTTTCATAAGGTTATAACTATTTTTGGAACAAGTGAAAAAGATGAATCGAAATTTGCAAATTAGTAAAATGTATTCGACTGATCGAATAATAAACCGGCAATTTCACAAATTGAATCTTTGGGCGAGACCGATGAAAACGCGACCGCGAGAAGGCGTGATTAGGGAAGGCTTGGGGGAAGGGGTGGTCTTGAATAGTTTCCAATTCCATTTGGCTGCGTTGGACTTCAAGGTCATTAACTTTGCAATCGTTTCTCCGCACGAATATCGGCTTTGCACCTCAAACTCTTTATCATTGCGTATGTAGTGAGTTAATATTGCTCATTGAGCTTATTCCTGTTCCGGATTTCCTGTTAGCAGACATTATCAAGTCATGAGCCAATGAAGAATACTAACAAGCTTATTTATTTGCTTGGACAACTACACTTCGGGCGTGCAGGATGTTCGATGATAAAGGCTAAATAAAAAAAGTTACTGTAAGAACTGTAACTATTCATATCATTGCAGTGTAGTCATCATCCACATCATGAAACTATAGACAGCATGTCATTGTATTATAGACGCCAATCACATCGTGGAACTATGGTCATTCACATCATTGCACTGTGTTCGTCAATCACATCATGGAACTATGTTACGCCAGTCGCATCATGGAACTATAGTTATCGTCAGAGCTTCGTACTATGTCTTCAGTCACGTCATGGAACTTCAGTTATTCACTGCACTATGGCCTTCAGCCACGGGAACTACGGTCAGTATATCGTAGTCACATCATGGAACTATAGTCGATCAAATCATTGCACTATAGTCTGCAGTCACATCAGCGAAATATAGAGGATCCAATCGTCTACTGTAAGTCAGTCACATCATCAAACTACAGTTAGAAAACAAAAGAATTTCACCACATTAAATCACATTGTATTTTTTGTTCCATTATTGCTGGCTAATTTGCATATACCGGTACGTTTATTATTTTCACCTGGCTACATCACAAACTATTCAACAATAATTTTCTGTCGCCCAAACTATCATGCTCTATAAACAACATTCATCAGTTATCAAAATTTTCTCACGCATTAAACTTTCATTGAAAAACATAACAAGTTTATTTCACGATTAACAAGTCAATTTTAAAAGTAGGTCAACATTCTAAATTTTTGATATAAACAGCCTGATGAAATTTCAATGAAGAATGTGTCTTATGCAACACATTTTTATTTTACAAAGTGTGCTTGCGTAGTCACTGACGCACGTCCATTAAAAACTTAGACAGTGAAATTCTTATCAGCTATCAGCTGGTGATTGTGATTTGACGTCATTGACAATTCATGATTTGATATACGCACTGATGATAAAAACAATAAAATTAATGCGCAGGTAACATTTTATTTATAGACTACATTCCTTTTGCGGCAGTTCACTTTTAGGCCACGATGTTGAAATTCAAGTTCCTGTTCCTGGCACTAGCCGGAACCATTTTGGGTGATAGTTCGCAGCCGCAGACGTATGCTGTGCTCATAGCTGGTTCCAATTATTGGTACAACTACAGACATCAAGTAAAGTCCAAGTTGCTAGACCATCATGTATCATTATTACAGTCATACTTGTTTTTCAGGCTGACGTTTGCCACGCATACCAGGTGCTGCATAGTCATGGTGTACCGGACAGCAACATTATTGTTATGATGTACGATGATATTGCAAACAACTCAGCGTAAGCCAAAAATCCAGAAAATTTCACTTAAAACATAAAAAGTCAGGGTTTTTTTGGTAAAATTTAGCAATCCAACGCCTGGAATCATACTGAATCACCCGGAAGGAGATGACGTCTATCACGGTGTCCCAAAGGACTACACTGGAAATGTAAGCATTCACTGGGCTGGGGGATGGGAACTATAGTTGGTTCATTCCACAGCTAAAACAATACGATGAACCGTCACGGAGTAAAAACCAGCAACTTTCTGTTGTTCTGTTTTTTGCAGGATGTGAATGTTGAAAATTATATCGCGGTATTGACTGGAAATGCGGATGCTGTGAAAGGAATCGGAAGTGGACGGGTTTTGAAAAGGTAACGGTCACGAAAGATTGAAAAAAAACCAGCTAAATTTTGTTTTTTCGTTTCAGCGGACCGAATGACCGTGTTTTCTTGAATTTCGTTGATCATGGAGCTACAGGCATATTGGCATTCCCGAATGACGTGGTAAGCTTTGATTTTATTCAAAAGAAGTCTTACAGTGTTCAAAACCTTAAAAGTAGGTCAGCATTGTAAGTTTATAAAAACTAGGTCGACCTTTTCGGTATAAAAAATTAGGTCAACTAAATAGTGAACGGCAGATGTAAAGTCTGTTTATTTTGTACAGATGGTTTTTTTTCAATATATGGGTGTTCTTGTTTTAAAGATAACTGCTCAGCAATTGATAACGACTTTGCAAACCATGAACAAACAGAACCAATACGGAAAGGTAGATGAGCTCTTTTAAATGAACAAAACAGACAAGTTTTAATGCGATGGCTGTTTTAGCTTGTGTTTTACGTGGAAGCTTGCGAAGCCGGTTCGATGTTCCAAAGCATTTTGCCCAATAACATCAATAGTAAGTGCAAGGCAACGTCAACCACAAGTGCAAGTGCAAATGCAAGGACGAGTGCGAGTGCGAGAGCGAGTGTGAATGTGAGTGCAAGTGGAAGCGAGTGCAAGTACAAGTACGAGTACAAATTCATGTGCAAATGCAAGTTTAAGTGCAATAGCAAGTACAGTGCAAGTACAAGTGCAAGCACAAGCGCAGACGCAACTGCAACTGCAATTGCAGTTGCAACAGCTACTGATAGTGCCTGCAAGTCATTTGTCAGTTCATAACCAACTGCTAATGCAACTGCAAGTTCAAGTGTCAACGAAAATCATAGTAAATTATAATTGCAGTTTTTGTTACCACTGCGTCGGATTCAACAGAAAGTTCTTACGCGACATACTACGACATTAGACGCCAAACTTATTTGGGCGACTTATACTCTGTGAATTGGATGGAAGACTCTGACGTGGTAGAGGAGGGTTGATCACTGTTTTTAGTATGCAAGTCTGATTTTTTGTACGCTTTAAGGAAAACTTGGCCACAGAAACTCTTAGCACGCAATATGGCATTGTTAAGAATTTAACTGACTTGAGTCACGTGATGGAATACGGGGACACAACAATTTCCTCGAACGTAGTTGGAGCATTCCAAGGAGAGCAGACCAGCTTAAAAGCAATCCGTGCAAATAGAGCGTTTTCAGCTAAAGGCATTCAAACAGCAAGCAAAGTACTTAAAATGTTATGTTTCCAGCACTTATCCTGACCCTTATCATTGAACTAACCCTTGAGCTTGCCGTTACCCTTACCCTTACCCGTAGCCGTACCCTCGCCCTCGCCCTCGCCCTCGCCCTCGCCCTCGCCCTCACCATCGTGCTCGCCATCACTCTCGCCCTCACTCTCGCCATCACCCTCACCCTCACCCTCACCCTCACCCTCACCTTCACCTTCACCCTCACCCTCACCCTCACCCTCACCCTTTGTTCTTATCACTGATAGGGCAAGAAAAAAACTATTTTAGGTTCCCAGAGAAACTGTTCCATCATACGACGTACCATTGGACATTCTCTTCCGACGCTTATCGCAAACTACTTGTGAATCACAGCGAACCGAAATTAAACAACAGATCAACGGCATGTTAACTGTAAGCCATTTGCAAAGTTTCCGTGTAATTTCCGATCAACTGGAGAGCAATTAGCTTTATTTTAAGAAGCGACAAACTTTCGAGAACAGATTCCGAAACATTGTAAAAAAGGTTGCGAACAGCGAAGAACAAGTAGAAAAATGGTTCAAATCTCAACCAAAGACGCTGACGCAGTTGGACTGCCATCATCAGTTGATCCATGGATTTCATGACAAATGTTACAACCTGGGACAGGTAAGAATCAATTTTTGCTGCTTATGGTGCTAGATGGTCCGATTGAAAGGCAACATTTTGTTCAGAACCCATATGCTATGAAATTTGCTTATGTGTTGGCCAACATGTGCGAAGATAAAATAAACGTAGCGCAAACCATCGCCGTATTCAAAGCACAGTGCTCAGCTACAGTCACTGGTCAGCAAAGCGGAAGCGACTTGCCAGGAATCCATTAAAGTCTGATGGAGACCTTATGAGAGTCTGCCCTTATGCAAAATTACACTTGAATTTGTTTCGCTAGCCATTTTTCAATTTATGTAAATGTATTCAATGTAATAAAATACACTTGTGGAACACTGATCAAAAATGGATCGAGAAACGATCCATGGGTGGCTCTTTTTCACCTGTTGATGATAAGGGAGGATGTGTTAGGTTCCCTAGAAAACCTGAATAAGAGTATCCATAATACGAGAGCTATGCAACTATAAACCAGGCTAATAAAAATTCTAGTCAGCCAATACAATGAATCGGTTGATAAGAATCAGATTCTTCCTTAAGCAGCCACTAAGATTTGCTTCTGATGTAAAAAATGTTATCATGGGACATTTGAGCAAAAGGCGCAGTGAAGCAGACATATTAAAGATTTACTAAGGGAGGAAAATTTTTTGTCACTTCATTTCTTATCATGAATTGATGGATCATGAGAAAGTCGTCGAATCTTATAACCATCGAATAGCAGACAATGTTAAACTGATTGAAATATAAAAGTTGAAGAAATCGGGTCATCCAGTGGATCTGTTAGACATATATCCACGCCATCTTCCCACCGACAAGAGCGAAATCCAGGGTCGATGGTCAAAGCGCGAAGGACCAATGTTCTTTAATATGGTCGAAAAGAAGGAATAGTCGAACAACAGAGAACAAACAAGGTTACACTTTGGAAATATTGATGTGTTTGAAAGTAGTTAAGAATATTTCGTCTACTTTTAAGGGAACAATCCATTTAGCTATTCAAATGCAGAACGTAGTTTCACTGAAGGCGTGCTGGATATTAAACACAAAAAGATGAAGTTACAATTGGGATCATTGCTGGAGCAATTTATCGAAGCCACTATACCATTTTTCCCTGTTCCCTGCGCATTGGTGTGTTTGTTGCACAACATTATTGTTCCTGGCTTAGGTACCCCTCACCTTCTCCCTCTACCTTAGACTTATCCTAGCTAGAAAAAGGAAACCGTTACAAAAACGATGACCAAAACCAAAAGCGAGTTATACTCATAAAAGAAAAACAGTGAGGTTTTACAGTGAACTCGCTGTTTTTCATACTCATAAAAAATTGTTACAGCGAGCTCGCTGTAAAAGCTCACTACAAGAGATAATACGAATAACCTTTTTTTAAAAAAGGTGTGAACTTTTTCTTCTGAAATTCGATTTTTTTGTAACTTTTTCGCATTATATGAATAGTTTTTTGTCGTGTTAAGTCGAAATTTGTATCACCTGAGAAAATTTCGAAAATTTTTTCAAGTTACTGATATATCAGCCAAATTTAGTAATCATCGCAATTTAATAGCATTTCAACAACAAACACGTTTTAGAATATTTTCTGTGAAGTTTAATTTAAACAACAAATAACAAGCGAAAACAATGATAAGAAGTGAAGGTTCAGCGATCACCATGAAACCTAATGCAAGTAGCTGATGAAAATCTCTGGAGCTTCTATTGACAACGGCGCTCGATTTGTCACGAAATTCTAATGTTGCTATTTATTGTTTGAGCGCTCTCACTCACAATTTGCGAAGATCGGAAGGTAAATATTCAGTTGACTAGAAACTAATATTTTGACTGAGCGGGCACCTTTTCTTGCTTGGAGTATCACAGCGAGTCAGTTCTAAAAAATAAAAGATGAACAAGAAATGAGAAGTCAAATCAATTCTTAGCACATTTATTCCAAAGTTAGCACATTTATTACTAGTTGCTACTAGTAATTGAATCAACAACTATGGTCCAAAAGCAACTGTAGTCCCGCAGCACCTAAAGTCCGACTATAGTCAATAGCTCACACACCTTCGTCTTTGGTTTCATTCGATGGGAACAACGGCAGATGTTTCATTGGAAAAGTTTCAGAGGTATGACTGGCGTCGACGACCACCGAAATTTTGTTTTCGTTTTGAAAACATTTTCGGCCGCCGTAGAACAAATTTGTGAGATAAAATCGAACTGTCGACGTGGAATTGTCGGTAAAAACTAATTTCAAATAAATTGTCCGATAGAATTTCCTTGCCGACGCAAAAAAAACCCAAAAATTATTGTACACTTTTAAGCGAAAGCGCTGACGTTTATATTGCTCGAAACAGATTCGTTTTTATCATAATATAAGTTTTTGGCAACGTCAATTTTTGTATTATGCAGTAGGTTTCGTCCGAATCGAATTGAAATCAAACTAGCTTTCGTTTTTCTAAAACAAAATTCGCGTAAAAATAATGGGTTTCCTATTTCGAAACTCACTTTTTTCAGGAATGGACACAAGCACTTCGGGGAAGCGTGGGGGGCCGATAATATTTTGCATTCAGATTCATGGCGAAACAAACTTGTTGGTGCTATTAACGTTTTGATATTTGAAATTTTGTCCAAAAACGAAAAATGGTTTGTTATTTTGCGTGTTAAAATAATTTTATCCACTACCATTATACAATCAGGTGTCAGTTTAATTTTTTAGGTTATGTTTCAACAGTTTATTTCTCGCTACTAATTTATTTAGACAAAGCAGTGGTCACTTTGGACAAATATGTTTTAACTCTTTTCGCATCTTGATTGCTGGGTTTGGGAATGAATGAGATTTTCGCTTGTGACTCAATCGCCTTTGAGGTACAATGGCCTGAAATAGCACAGTACAGTACATAATAAATGATATGACTCAATAAACTTAAGCTTAAGTTACTTTATTTGCTGCAACAACTGCTTTTACAGGCTCAACAACAGCTTTCTGATTGACGCGCTCATACTCGTCTATTCGATAAATTGCCTCGGCTTCCTTCAGCTTTTCTAAAACCGCTGCAGCACCTAAATCACTGTGTAACGTTTTTGAGCTCAATCGTTGCATAAGATCGACACTAAAAAAAGTACTTTTGTTAAATATACAGCAAAACTTTTATGATTTTATTCTGCCATACATTTTATAATTTACTGATTCTGCAGATGCAATAGCCGATTGTTCAGTTAGCATAAGAAGAAAAGGTTCAGGTTCAACCACTGGTTACCAAAAATTTTTGGGGGTCGAATGAAGTCGAGCGCTTTTCGAAATGAAAATTAATGAAATGTACATGTTTGCAAGCACTGCTCTGAATGACGGCGTCGGGGCATGTGCAGCTGTATAGATGGGGGCAAACACGACACAACCGGCACAAAATTTTGCAGTTGTAAATCAAATTGACTTTGCTAAACAAAAAGTAATTTAGAAACAAATTTCACGTGAACTGTAGTTCTAGTTTCACCTGATAAAGTAGAGAGTATCGGCTGATGAGCTAGACTTCACTCCCCATCCATTTTCGATACTTTGAAACTGCGCTGCGTTTAACGACAAAGCCGATTGATGACGTTTATGCAGCTGATTTAATCGAAAACTTGGAGCTGAAATCGCGTGGCAATCAACTGTATACGACATCAGGTAGTCACGAGCCACTCGGAATAAAGTATGCAACAAAACGTCGAGTCGATTATTTTGTATTTTTCCAAGGTACTTGTATTTCAATGTTCGATGAAAACGTTCCAAATACATATTAGTGTTAACTGCCGAATATCTTCTCGCCCAGGCAGCCCACTGTTTAATACGACTTTCGCTGCACTAAGTTTTGCGAAAATAGGTTTCAAACTCTGGCTCCGACGACTCTAGCACCAACAAAAAAGCTGTTAGCATTTCTTGAAATTTCGCTTCATCCTTTTTGCGCAGCAAAATAGCAAGATGGTGGAAAATAGGAACTTTGTTTCCATTCGATTCGATTTTCGATTTTACATTAAAGTTTCAATTTTTCAGCACATGCCATGAACACAATAATTTTCGGGTTTTAGATGCATCGAACACAGAGGACCAGGCATTGAAAAAAGTTGGTGTGTCATCACTCATGAAGGTTTTAGGCATCAATTCCACTCCGGCGCTGAAAGAAAGTGTCATCTAAATTCTAGAAGGAATTAATTATAAGAGCAATTTTTACTGCTCCTTTAAAGCCAAGAAAAATTTGGTCACCGAAGCTTCGTCTTCGTTTTTGGTCAGAAACCAGGCAGTTGGAAAGCCTTTTCCATGATCATCAACTACAAGCACAGTAACGAGTAAAATTTTATGTTTATTTGTTCCATGCATCGCATCCACACATATGCCATCCTGTCCAAATTTGCACAGCATTTCTTGTTTGAAATCTGTCTGAATACCTAAAAGTTAACAAATTTGTTGAATGTAATGCTGCATTTTATAATGTTCAGTAATAATAACTGTACCTACCTAACGAAAAGTGTCTTTGTTCATCAAATGGCGAATAACAAAATAGAGAATGATTTTCCGAATCCTTTTCCACCCAGATTTGAGTACTAAGCACTTCGTCCAAACTTTTTTGAGCCACTTTCAAACCCATTCTATTATATTTTCAATATTAATCACATCCTGCCGATGAATAAGGTTCTCCCTTTGCACAGAAACTGTACCATCGTCCGCCATTTCCATATCTTCTGAAAAGAAAAAATACTGAATGGTAAATTTAAAATAAAAGACAGAAATAATACCACTGAGTTGATCGACAATAAAATCAATCGTTTTTTTTATCCCGTATAAGCTGCGCGATCTGAAGCTACAATGACTTTGGAATTCTAAGGCGAATAAGAAGATCATCATGGCTGTAATAACTTGTGCAAGCTGATATAGAAACGCCACTTGCAGAAGTGGTTACAATTGCAAAGGCGCAACAATGAAAATTAACACGATTCGATTGCACAGCTTTTGGCGTCTTTATCCTTTAGACCTGGAATTGAAGTAGCCACTACATGACAGTCAAGATATTTCTTTTCCAACGAGTTGGTTTTGAGTTTTCCTCTTTCACCAACGAATTCGAACTGATAAATTTTAAACTATAAATTTTGAACTATGTATTGCTTGAAAAAAATCGATATGACTGTTGTACAAAAAATGATGATGGGTGTGTCCAAAAAGCTGGATGCTGTTCGGCGACATGGCTTGATAGGCGACTAAATTTTTGTAGTTTATATGATTGTAGAGCTAATAAATGCTTTTTACAGGATTAAAATTTGTTGACAGGATTGAGAAATATGGATTTAGAAAGCTTTGTTCCATTTTTTTGTCACCACCCCTAAGTTGATAAAACAAGGAAATACGTATGGATATTCATCAGTGGCGCCAATCCTTATTGTTTTCCTTGACGAATTTGTGAAATTTTCTGGACCAACCATTTGTGTATCTTATGAATTTGTAAAACTTGACTACAATCGTAGGGATGCAGTAACGAATTTATTTTGTTAAAAACTAATCTATGAAAAAATTTATTGAGTTCTGGTTAGTTTTATAATACTGTGTAGAATTTTTGTTTGCTTTGTTATTCCAGGAACAAGAAAAGGAGGAACAAAACGCCTTGTCCATTATTATCGAGTGAAAAGAATGAAATAAAATTCTGGTTTCACATGGTTCGTATGGTAATTCTGTGTGTAAAGAGTTCTTTGCTCTTAAAATTTTCAATGGAGAGGGTAATAATGAGGATGAGGGTGAGGATGAGGGTGATGGTGACGGTGACAGTGACGGTGATGGTGACTGTGACTGTGACCATTATAGTAAACGTGACCATGACCATGCCTGTGATGGTGAGGGTACGGGTTGAGGCAATGGTATGGGAATCTATAAGGTAAAAGGTAAGAGAAAGTATAAGGGTAAGGATAAAGGGTAAGTGTAAAAAGATTAGGGTAAGGGTAAGGGTAATGTCTAATAAAGGTAAGGTCAATGGTACAGGAAATAGTACAGGGTTTGTTACTTGCATGGCCCACACCAAACCTCAGGACAACTGACACATATGACTTCTTATTTTTATAGCAGATAATTCTCATTACGAATTCCATCCTATGGAATGTGACATAAAACTACCATTTGAAATTTCATAAATATTTTATTCTTGAACCATGCTCAGAAGCTGGAGCTTCGCATCTTTCGTTTTATTGCCATTGGCGTCTGTCGTTCGTTAAGGCGATATCAATATTATATTGACAAATTTGTTTCTGTGGTCTCATCAAATCATCATTTAATTTCTCCCAGGTTACATAATAAAAGAAGAAATATATTTTATACTGTAGATAAATGTTAAATAATTTCTTTTATTCTTGCCAAATTCTTCATATTTTGAGAGTCGACCATCATAATATTCGATGAGTACCGTTTTAAACTTACTTTTTTCCATTATCCTATTACAAACGGCGGTCATAAAACAAAATGAATTTGCTGAAGCAAGCGTCGGTAAGACGATTTTTTTGTGTGAACCTTAAGCAAGATAAATTGATTAAAAATCAACATCGTTCTAGTTTGCGGAAACTTGCAAGAATTGTTCATTGTGCTAAAATTTATCCTTTTTAGTTTGCGGCGACTTGCGAGAAGGCACGCTCTATAACATTGTCGAAGTCCAGATGGGATGTTATATGTACATTTTTCAAGGCGACCTAAACACATATAGTTCGTCCTCCGATAGGTTTCACATCAAATTTTTACCTCCGCAAAATACATTCCTGTTAATCGCATATTCATATAACCAAACTGTTTCTGCCAGTGCATCCTTGCAAAATTCTACCTGTAACTCCTCTGAGCAGTTTAGTACTCTTCACGGTCCGAATGGCACATGCTATATTTTCTCCAACTCCAGCAACAATGTTTTCTACTCCACCAGACCATCTAATCTCGGATGTAATTCTAACAAATACGTATATCCAACTAGTATGACAAACTCAACAAATCAACTGTGGATATTTAAAGCATATAAAAGTGAATCATGTCACGTTTATGACATATCTTTTGCAAAGCGAGCAATTTTCCTGTTTAGATATGACAAATTTGTTTTATCCGATGTGTTCATTACGATATGCCACAACAAACAATATCATTTCTTCGAGTTCAACATCAACAACACCACCAGCAAGTCCGACAACAGCACCAACAACAAGTATGTTATGTCAGGTCAGGTAAAGTTTTATCATGTATAAATGCTGTGTAAGATGTTGTGCCGTATTTTAAGATAAGTGACGTCAATCATTGTGATAAAATTATCCGTTTTTAGTTTGCGGCGACTTGCGAGAAGGCATGCTCTATAACATTGTCGAAGCCCAGATGGGATGTTATATGTATATTTTTCAAGGCGATCTAAACACATATAGTTCGTCCTCCGATAGGTTTCACATCAAATTTTTACCTCTGCAAAATACATTCCTGTTAATCGCATATTCATATAACCAAACTGTTTCTGCCAGTGCATCCTTGCAAAATTCTACCTGTAACTCATGTGATCAGTTTACTACTCTTCACGGTTCCAATGACACATGCTATATTTTCTCCAACTCCAGCAACAAGGCTTTCTACTCCACCAGAGCGTCAAATGTCGCTTGTACTTCTAACAGATACGTATATCCAACTAATATGGCAAACTCAATGAATCAACTGTGGATATTTAAAGCATATAGAAGTGAATCATGTCACGTTCATGACATATCCTTTGCAAAGCGAGCAATTTTCCTGTTTAGATATGACAAATTTGTTTTATCCAACGTGTTCATCACGATGTACTACGACAAACAATATCATTTCTTCGAGTTTGCGTTTGATCATCAATTATAATGGTGTATCATTTCTTTAGCTTTTATCATTGTCTATTGCTTTAGAAAATTCATCAACAACAACACCAGCAATATCGACAACAGCATTAACAACAATACCAGCAACACCGCCAACACAAACAACACAAACAACACAACGAACACCACCAACAACACCAACAACAATATTAACAACATTGACAATGAGCGAGTCAATGGCATCCACACTCAGACAGCTGGCATCAACAACCAAACTGCCGTTACTAACATTATCAACACCATCATTAACAACACCAACAGCACCAACAACAACGATAACAACGACAACATCATCAACAGTAGCATCTATTATTGGTGAATTTACCTCAGAAGGTACCATTTTCTAAACTTGATTTCTGTCGTACAAGTCAATATAAATTACTTCAGGTCAACAAGCGACATCGGAATCAGCACCTACACCTTCAAACGAGCTGGTAGTTTCTACAGGTATATTCGTGTACTTTTCTGTAAAGATAATTCCCGTTTCTAGTTGATATTCATATTTCAGAATCAACTGGTTTAGTGGGCATGGATGTAACAACTTATCCTCAACTTTTAAGTTCCTCTAAAGCACCAACAAGCAAATACACAACGGATGATGTAGTTAAAGTGGTGAAAGTTTTTTGTTTTCATGTCATCTGTTAAGTTTTTGCCACTAGATCACAAATGACCGCCATGCTAGCTCGACTGCCGATGCCAAACTAAAGTACTCAATCCTCATTGCGGCTGAAATTCCAGTAAAATATGGGAGAATCTTGTGGTTGTGCACCTACAAAAATTCTTCCAATTTTTTTTCAGCCAATATTGTACGACCCCATTGGCACAATTACTACCGTTCAAGACACTATCTCGTATTTAACGTCTCCGCTGAACGATTCCTTGAAAAGTCAAATCGGTTACCAGTTCAGTGAAATAATATCAAACTGTACATTCGCTGGTTTACCGTGTGGTGAAAATGAGTAAGCAAGACTTCGCAAAAAATATTGAAATTGAGAATCGAATAGTTTGCTAAAAGACATCACACAGATACTGTGCTGATCAATTTGTATTAGCTTTCAACAATCTTACGATTCAACATATGGCAACTGTTACACATTCAACATTGGCAAGCACCCACGAATGGTTATGCAACCCGGAGTTCGAAATGGTAATGTAAACTTGAAAGTACTCTAACGAACAGAAGAAGTCACTGTTCCTCACTGCTTCAAGGTCTCCGTGTTGTATTGAAAACTTGCCAATACGAATACTTATGCAGCACAGAAAGCGCAGGCTTCGTGGTTATATTGCACGATGGTGATCAACCATCGTTTCCAGATATAGAAGGCGATAAAATCGCTCCGGCAACTGAAAACTTTATCGCCTTCACCAAGGTAAGCTTGAGTTTATGCTAATTCACTACCTTCGGTTCGGTGGATTTCCCTATTTAGAATCAAATACGTAAACTTGATCAACCGTACAGTAATTGTTTGCAAAATTCTAATGCTCCGCTTATTCTCAACACGCCGTACACAGTTGAAGTAAATAAGATTTTAAGCATGGACTTCACTTAATAATATAATTTGTCTAGGGCTGTTATCGCAACTGTTTTCAACAGACGATGATCAAAACATGTAACTGCGTTGATCCCAGATACAGCTTAATCAAAAATTCTTCATACTGTCCAGTTGAAAAAAGTATTTCACCACGAATTAGGCTAATTTGCAATTTGGAGTTATTTTAATTGTTTAACTATCCAGAAATTTGTCTCGATTACATAAGATCTTGCGAAGCCAATTTAACGAAAGACTCCTGCGATTGTCCAGAACTGTGTAGGTGATGAACTTTTCAAGGAAACAGTTTCGTATCGTTATTCTGTTAATTTTTGTACAGTATTTCCAATTTTCCCGCTGAAATTACGAAAGCCAAGGTCATGGATGATTTCGTAAGTTTATCAAAACAAAACATTTTTATTATTTGATCGACAATAATTGCATTAAAACAACAATCGATAGGTATTCGCGTATTATCTGATCGAAAATTCATCATTGACACAATATGAACCAATGTCGGCGCTTAATGTTTATTTTGGAAGCATTCGATCATTTGTTTACATTGAAGTTCCTTCGTACAATGTAACTTTGTTTTATTCTGCAAACATTGTATCCATTTTTTCCTTTCTATTAATCCCCTTTACAGATGGTCGATTTACTGTTCGATATATCCAGTGTGCTTGGAATACTTCTCGGATTTTGCATGATGACTTTTGTCGAGGCAACATTGATGTTACTCTACGCTCTTCCGGCATCGTTTACAAAACCAACATGAACTGAATAATAGATGATGAAGAAAGACAAAGATCGGAAATCAACATTCTTTCAAAGAAACTCTGTTTGCTTTTCTCCTTCGTATTAATATTAATATTTCTATTAATGGCAATCAAATTTTTTAAATTTGTCTATCAAACTATGAAATTGACTACTGAAACGAAACATTGGAAAACAAAACGAACCTTGCATCAAGAAAAATCTCATACTATCACTCGTTCACTTTAAACTCCCTCTTTTTTTGTCAAACTTTTTCGTTGGCATCTGCCAAAAAATAAGCTGTACCTTACTTGTTGTGACTTGAGGTGTTCTACCTTGATGTCCCACGCAAATCTGTCTTGCAAGCAGGCGGGGTGTGGTTTGCACACTTAATAGGAAAAATACCCGAAAAAGTGTCAAAAGTGACCAAAGATGCCCAAAAATGACCTTAACTGCCAAAAAAAGTGCAAAAAAGTTACTTTTGCACAATTTTTGCTTTTTGCCTAAAATTGATAATTAAACTCCAAAAATATTCCTACCGAAAACGAATCTCGAAATTGGGGATTAAATCATCGAAGGATGTTTTATCTTTAATCAAAACAAATTTTCTTGAAATTGATAAGTTAGATTTAGCGCTACAAGGTCTGTTTGCAAGATAGATCCCCTCAAAAAAAATTAAATTGGTGTGGTCCGCAAAAGCATGACTATTGAACTCCCTCAAACAACAATAATAAGGAAGAATGGGATTGAGAAGAATTGACAAAAATGTCATGCCTGCAAAAACGGATCATGAGCACAAAGAGCTGAACTCGAGAATTCAATCTATTGGTGAAGCAAAACGAGATGAGCTTTTTCTTAAGTAAAAGATTTTGCCTCAAGCAACGAGCTCGTCGACATGAGTAACGATCCCGGTGGGTAGGTCTATGACATTTTTATGACTTTAATGTCATAAGACACTTTTTTTTAGTGTCATAAGACACTTTTATGACCATGACACTTTTTTCTGAGAAAATGTCATTATGACTATGACTTGACAGTTTTGACCAGAAAATTGTTATAAAAAATGTCATAATTAGGTGTATAAAAAAAACTTTGCGGCACTATGTTGAATTCCACATCGAACGCTTAGGGGCTAAACAGACAAAAAAGCGCGTTCCATCAAATGGTAATTCATTTCGACATCACTGGACATGGGAATTTTTTTCTCACACGTCCTGTCCCTCGCTCTTTTCCGCCAGTTATTTCTGATTTCTGCATGGCGAATTGCTGTCGGGCATGAACGTATGAGTGAGTACATCGGCATTCTTTTTCTGGAAAAGGATT
>JAQGBA010000790.1:0-23942 GCA_034698125.1 Prionchulus punctatus
AATGTTAAGCCCAGTATGGAGAAATACTTCGAATACAAGTTGCCTTCAGTTGTAGCTATGAGATGTTAATATTTTTTCAGAATTTAATGATGATTACGGCCTGGTATCATGGAGTGAAACGGATGAGATGGCTAAGATATTCGGTCGACTTCAACTCCATAATGATCTACGACCAAGATGGAGATTACGCACTCGAAAATGGTCAACTAACTTGGAAACCTCGGTCTAAATATGCAGGGTATGTAGCCCGACGTGAAAATTGGATTCACATTGTTATAGTCCATTCACAATTGCAAACTCAAAAGTTAACGATAAGAATGATTTGCATGTACGGTGGAAAACTCACTTTTAAAGCCACTTACACTTACAAAATGGTCTATCACAGGTTTTATGCACATTTAGCACACTTAACGGGCCATTTGTTTAGTGTAGTGGCTCAAAAGTGAGTCTTCCGCCGCACATGTAAATCATTTTTATGGTAAACTTTTTGAGTTTGCAACTGTGAATGAACTTTAAAGTTTCATATGTTTAGTTTTCACCAAATGCGATGTTGCAAAAATCAATTTCATGTACTGCGGTGGTAAATCGGAAAGTTAAAGCGATTGCAATTTTGATTAATTGGAGGCGTCTTATTTGTGTTTAAGTTTATTAATTGTGTGGTCTTTTTGACTGTATTCCGTATTATTTCTTTTAGGTGAAATAGTCGTCAAAAAACTGGTGCAGATTAGCTTGAATTTTGTATTCTTTCTGCGATTTAAAGTAATAAAAAAGTACAAAGATAAATTTGTCCATTTTGCTGAACAACCACTTTCTAATTCAAGTTGACCACTTTATTCAACAAAATTTATTTCGCTATAAATCTGAGTTTAATACTCGAAATTGTGCAATTAAACAGCAGAGCAGTCAACTTGAGAAGTTAGCCTTCCAAATTCGTGCCCGATTGCAAAACGCTGTTGGAGAAACAATTATACTGTCGAGAAAGCAAAAACAAAAAATCTTTCCGTTAACTGATAGAAGCATAAAGGCATCTTATTGACAAATATCTGAGCCGATGCACACAATTAAGTGTGATTCCATATTCATCAATATTCGGCAACTTGGCGATCGCTGATTTTCAACTGTGCATCAGCTCGCGACATCCGAAATTAAACAAATTATACAAACGCGGATAAACATTCGACAGATTTGCAAATAATTTTGCAAACAAAATTTTGATTCAACAGAAAAAGTGTGCACAACTGCATCACTACTTTTAAGGAATGATGGGCAATGATGGCATGTGATGATGATCAGGTGCAGTAGTGTATCAAGACAGTTTTGTCCTCCGACTGCATTCCCTATGGCGTATAGGCAACGATTGAGATAATTGTAATCTGGGATCTGATCGAACAGCAAATCCCGTACGTGTTCGAAATAATCGAATATTTGTTCTGGCATCAAACCAAGAAAATCTTCCAACAAAATATCTTTCATTGCCAGCAAGGCTTTCTGGGCATGTTGTCGTACTTGGCCCGAGACAACGTGCCATCTGTGAGCTCGACAAAGGTGAAAATGACAGACGTTAAGTCGTCTCTTACGCATTTGTTGTGGTCATGAGCGTTTATGGAACCATATCTAACAGTTGCGATGGAGCATGGAAATGTACCCTCGCCAGTGCAGTGTCCACCCTGATCTACTGCTTGATGCTTCTCAGAAAAACCTGAGCTGTCGAAATCGTCATATGTCCAATAATGTGCGCCGTTCGCCGATATGTTGAAATCAATGATTCGCATGAAACTGCCGTTTATTGCAATCATGAGATTGCAAGGTTTCACATCGCAATGGATGTACCAGGAAGCATACAAATCTTGCAACGCTTCCTGCGCTTGCAGCCGCAGGCGAAACCCATTTGTCATTGACCACGCATCTTTTTTAATCATTTCGATACGATAGTCCACTAAATCTGGTCCCAGCAGTTCCAACGAGGAAACATCCCAAACTTTCCTTCAACCTACCTTCGTCAAATTGTGGAAAGGCAATTTCCATAAAACGTTGGACAATGCTTCGACCATTGAAGGTTCTGAAGCACGGCCAGTTCTTTTTTGACTGGCAAACCAGGCGGTTGCATTTTTAAAGTCACGCAATAAAAATGTGTTAAAAGTACTCGACTGTCTCTGCCGAGATGAATAATTTTGTAAATGTCATAAAAACAAATTTTATTATTATTTTACTGAATCTCCGAAAATTATTGTATCTGCAGCAATAAAATATGATTTTAACTTCTCCTCAACTGAAACGGAAAAGCGATTGCTACCTAAAAAGATGTTCAC
This sequence comes from Prionchulus punctatus, assembly GCA_034698125.1. Taxonomy (NCBI): domain Eukaryota; kingdom Metazoa; phylum Nematoda; class Enoplea; order Mononchida; family Mononchidae; genus Prionchulus; species Prionchulus punctatus. Next base: position 2,310 of record JAQGBA010000790.1, read on the forward strand.
ATTTTTCAAACTTGGCTCCAAATGTTCAATTACAATTTCAGCTGACTTATCATTGAAAGAACAATTGTATAAAACAAACGATATGTTGCGTTCCAGTGTCCTTTGACTTATAATATTACAAAATTTGATTAACGTTGCGTTTTGACTGATTTGTCGATTGCCTGCCAAAGAAAGTGTTTTTAAAAATTGATGTTGAGATGCATCGCGAACTAAATTGATGATAGACTGATGGGATAAGTTGCTAAATTCGACATATAAAAGCTCCAGGTTTTCAAGATTTTGAAGGTTATTCGACAAAAAGAATATTGTTTCAACTTCCGACTCTCTGTTTTCGAAAGTTATGTTCGATACACGAAGTCTCGACAGCATTTTTAGTTTAGTTAAATTTGCCATAAATGATGCCATGCTCATTTTCGAAAATGTTGAATAATACAATTGAATGGTCTTAATTGAAGGCGACAGTTTATCAGATAAAATGTCCGCTAAACATGAATTATGACTGCCATAAACAACCAATTTCTCGCCAACATTAATAACGTTCAATAAGTTGCATATCCACCACTTGGCTATTTCGTTATGTTTAATTTGTGCAACATTTATCGTCAAATAAACAGCGAAAAGTTTTCGTTCAGTCAACTTTATGTTCTGAGTTGATCGTCCAATGTCCAAATATAAATAGTTAATTGAAGGCGTATATTTTTTGTGGATATTATCAAAAAATGAATTGATGTTATTTCCATTTCCAAAATAGTAAAGCAATTCGTATATATCTTTGTCACGAATATTGAAATTCGTCAAAGCAGCGTCTGAGTCGAAAAATATCATGTGGCCGTGAGAAATTTTGCTAAAATACTTCAAAATGTCATTGCCATTAGTGTGCAAAAAATATAATGCAGAAAATTTTGAATACAAAGGCAGATAATAATAATAATGTTCATCTGAAAACAGTTCGTGCATAAATGGTTCGCAATATTTGCTTTCTTGCAAAAAACTTATCACAGCAGATTCATTTTGTTGATAGTAATGAATTCTCAATCTTTTTAAACTTTTTAGAAGCGAAGTTATTATCGATGCTGAACTCTTGAAACATTTGTTGAACATTGTTTTCAAGAGATTCACTGTTAATTGACTTTCCGATAGTCCAAATAAAAATGCTATCAATTGATGACATTCGTAAAAGTCTAACCGACTAGTAAATACAGTCTCTCCATCTGGATTCAGAAACTTAGTCTCTGAACTTGTTTCTAAAGTCTCCTTTACAAAGTCTACACCTCCAATGAATAAATGAAGAGCTGCAAGGAATTCTTGCATAGTTTTGTGGATAAAGTGTGAACTGATTCTTCCCTCATGAAACCCTTCCTTGTTCAGGAATCCAACATAGTACATCCACTCATTAATATTGTACGCTTTCGTGTCTTTATCTTCAAATACGACTTTGCTATCCTCCCCAGAAAGAATCCCATGAAATGCCATCTGACAAAGACTTTCCATTTGAAGGTGTTGGTCAGACTTGTTTGACGGAGGACAGGAAGGACTCTTTTTTTCGTATGAGTTCATCAACTGGAGACATAAAGATGCGTAAATGTCTGTCATTGTTTCAATTTTTGAAATCATACCATTGTGCAATGTGGTGAGAAAAAAGAGCATGTTGGGCACTCGTCCGAAATGAAGCAGGTTCTTATTACTCGTTAATCTACTCATAAATTCATCGGTTTTTATTTGGTCTTTGCCAAAAATACCAGCAACAAATTGTCTTTGCTGTTCTTCAGATGTGAATCCAATGATTGTGGCCAAGTTGTGCTGACAAAAAACGTCCGTCAGTTTGTATGGTCTGGTTGTTATTAGTATTTTACTCGATGGCATAAGGTCACTGCCCAACAGATTTTGGAGTTCTTCACAACTACCATGGAATTCGTCCAACCCATCAATTAAAAACAAAACATGGGCCCAATGTTTGTGAAGACTTTCGAATAAGCTTTCATTTTGCACATTGGAATTATCTTTAAAACTGGGCAGTTTCGAAAGGACGTCCTGCATGAACAAGTCGAAAATTCTCTTCGATGGTTTAACATTGCGAAGACGCACCAGAAAAACGAACTCGTACTCGTTTAACGCCCGCTCAGTCCAATCGAAGCAAATTTTCTTAATAAGCGTCGTTTTTCCAACACCTGGTTCGCCCTTTACGACGAAAATTTTAGCATACATATCCTTGAAATGAAACAAGCTTATTAATGAAAAACAAGTCAATTTATGAATTTCTGGAATTACTTCAAAAGCTCTTTGCATGATAACTTTATAATTGCCCGTCTTCAAATTTTCCAAGTGGTAGTCCATTTCCAAATTAACATACATATCGTTCACTTTTACGTGACTGCTTAGCACACCTGGTTTCGACGGTATTGTACATACATACAATTTGTAATATCTGCGAAGTTCGTCTTTCAGCTTCACCAATAAGACGTTGCTGTCTTCAACAGTTATTTTCACAGCTGACAAAACATTTAAATAGTTGTTGACTACCGTGAGAAATTTCGACGAACGAAAGCTATACCATTTGCCACAGTCAATTCAGATCGATTTATCTTTTGTAGACAAGACTGCATTCGATCGAGCGGTTCCACCCAGTTGTTATTCGTGAGAATATTTTGAATCTCCAAAACTACTTTGTCCGATTTTCCTTCCAGTAATTCTATCAGTTTCTGAAAAATTAGAAAGTCATTAAACTTTGACAAACGTAATTCAAACGAAAGTACAATCTGCTTTTGTGTTTTCGTTTCTTTGCCAATAATTAAGTTGTATTCATCCTGAGTTAGCCATGGATATCCTTCTGACCCGAACCGAATACGCAGTTTATCAGACAGGATTACTGGATCCAATGTATTTGAAAAATCCGAGAATATACTGGCGATTAATTCGTATATTTCTGGTTTCATTTCAGTAAATAATAGTGTTCGTTGTAAATAATAATAATATTAGTAGTAATAGTTTACATACATTGTAGTAGTAAAGTTAAAAAGAAATAATCCTTGGTCCGAATTGTTCAAACGCGATTTTCAAGAAACGAACATTGAACGTCAAAAAATAGAGCAAGTACAGTACATCAAAAATTATGTTGACAGCAGAATTGCCTAACTCATCGTTTTGCAACAGCGATCTTATCAGAGAGTTGATTCATATCAAAAACTGACTTAAGCTGAACATAAATTTACACAAATGACCTTGCAGAAATAACACAACGTGTAATATTCACCACGTAGAAGGTGCTGCATATAAAATCACATTTTACCTGTCAGCACAAATTACTCCATACGTAGAATATACGAGGGGTGATTGACAATGTGTGCATAAGATACTGTATCATGACTCGCTGCTCAATTCTTAGAAAATCAGACATTTTTCCAATTAGCTTTACTGCGCGGCTAGGAACTCCACTGACTAGGCATTTGCGCCAAAATGTTATGCACTTATGTTTTTAATGTTGCTTTATGACGTGGTTTATGAAAATTTTTGATCTGCCTGACCGGTTTTAAAAAGTTCACACATTGTCAATCACCCCTCGTACGTAAAAATCTATCATTACTTTAACAGTTTACAAGCAATATTTGGTGCATTCCCAAAATGCAGCATACTGCAAAATTATGACAAGTCAAAATGTCATTTACTCAATCAACAATTTTCCTTTACAAATGGTTAGCCACTGTAGAGCTGATCTGGGCGTTGAATTGGATTGCAAATTGAAATTCGACTTGCATATCCTGAAATTAGTCTCGAAATGAAACGATCTTATCCAATTTTCAAATGCTTTCATTCTAAATCAAACAGCTTTCTTCTTCGAGCATACAAAGTTTACATCAGGCCAATAATCAGGGGCGGACGCAGGGGGGGGGCCTTCCAGGCTCGAGCCCCCCCCCCCCCCAACCTGATGAAGGTGCTCAAAAAACCATGATACCCTACCTTGGAAAAAAATGGAAACATTTTTTGACATTTTTTTTGTATTAAATAAAAATTAGCGCCATCTCAGACCAAAACCGTGAACAATAAGGAAAATACTTGGTCACAAAAATTATTGATCACAAACTCCTGAGCCCCCCTCCCCCCCTAAAAAATTCCTGTGACCGCCCCTGCAATAATAGAAACAGTCAGTCAGGTATGGTCACCATATTTTACATCTCTAATCGAAAAAAATTGAAGCTGTTCAAGCGTATTGTACGGGCTGGTTATCTGGTTATGATGAGCGTTTGGTCTATTTCGGTCTGGAGAGGATGAAAGTTCGCTGGATTCAATTCAACTTAATATATTGTTATAAACGTTGTAATAATTTGTCGTCATATTGTAATTTCATGATTTGCCGAGTCTGGCCGGTCTTATATCAATGTAAAGTTATTGTGAGAACTTGTTTTTGTAATCAAAGGAAAGAGAAGCAAAGTTGAAATAGATTTTATAAAACGGAAGTAGACAAACAAATGCGAAGAAAATATTGAAGGTTTCGTGAAATAACAATCATTGGACTCTCACCTGGTCTCGGACTTGGCAACTCAGTATTCAGCAACTTCTCGCAACTGGACGGTGGTCTTTTCGCCTATCATTTATTTTTTCGGAGGCTCCTTGAAACTAGCTGTTTGTCATTAACGCAATTGTTCGTCTGGTGGGTTTCCAAATTCCTTGATCGAACACTCCTATAAAACATATGTAAATTCCTTAATGTAATTCTACATTTTGAAAAGTTGATCGAGCATTGGCTAACTTTTCCTGTCGACTTTACTCGTGGTGAATCTATTTTTATTTTATTACTTCATTCATACGAAATTTGACGAAGACCAGTTGCATATGAGAAAGTTAACTATAATTCATTTTAGAACACTTTGCTTGCTTTATTGTACTGTACAGTTTGCTTTAAGTTTACTATGTGTAACTAAGTTTATCATGATTTGTGAATGGCCCCTTACTCTTGTTACAAGTAATCTGAATTTTGTTGGAATTCATTAATGAAATTTAATGAATATAATATTTATTCAGATTTGCAACACAATAAAATAATTTTGTAAAGACCATGATAATCAATGCTCCACTGACCCTGCTAATAAAATAAAGAAAATATGATACAGCTTGGCCAAAGTTAAAATGTAACCATCAACCGTCGCTGCTGGTTGACAACCTATATCAGGCATCAGAAAAATGTATCTATTTATTAAAACCTTTGAATATTCCATGAATGAATCTTCAGCGAACAGTTGTTCGAAAATTGATTGTAACGATGAGTCTATGATAATAAACGTATGGCCCATAAGAAAGATCGTCGCTAAATATTTTCACGTCTATATCGCAAATTTGTTGATACACCGATGTATCCGTGATGATTAAATCTAATCCGACTAAAGAAAAGTTCCTTCGGATATGGTCCCTCACGTAGGGTTTGTTATCAACAGTCAACGGCGGATTGGTGTTGAATGCCGTTCTAAAGTTCTCGGCCCAGCTGTGATTGCAATCCGGATTGAATATAATTTGAAAGTCTGGCATAGTCAGAAATTGATCAAAGATGACAAATCGAAGCCCCTTTCGCAGCAATTTTTCACTTAAATCGTGCATGTGGCTGAATACTTTGCTACCCTTTGTATTGGCCAATATGTCCATAGTTAACAAGTTACCGTAAAAATCCATGATTATGGTTAACACTAAAAACCATATCACGAACACAATTTTTGTTTTACTGTATCTGGTTCTGTACCTGAATTTAATGGCAAATCTCTCCAAAAGTCCTACGATAGAGGTAACTATAACAATTGACATCCTTAGATCCCAACTGAAACTTTTGAACGGTAGTAATGGTTTCGGGAGAGCCGAAGCTTTAACGAAAAACCCTATGCCAATATATTGAGACGCCGGGGTACTGTAATAAGTCCCGTTGTTTAATCCCAGCATCCTCGTATTTCCAATTAAACCTATTTCGCCATTATGGAGGGCTGGAGGCAGATCGTCGAAATCTTTGTAGATGATCCAAGTGACATTCAGTAGAAGCATGGTGACAAGAATTCAGTAAATGTATTCCAAATCTGTTCCCGGATATTACACCCAGTTGGATAACTTGGAAAACAAGGGAATACATGCGGCTGTTCAATTGAAGCGTCGATTCTTATAGTTTGCGGATATTGGAACATATTCAAACTCTTCTCTTTTTTCTAGCAATTTTTTAAACTGTGATGTCTAAAAAATTTGGTCATTGATAGGAGACCGACGTATCAATAAAAACTAGAATTTTTTTAGAAATTTTGAAAATTTTTCAGAAGGAAAATATTTCTCGCAGAACCATTTACAGAGCATTCAAAGATTATGACAATGGTATTGTATTGGAAAATAAAAAGAAGTCTGATAGACCTCCAGCTTTGGATAATAAACAAACTGCAAAGCTCCAAAACATGACAAAAGACCATCTTGGAAAGTGTTTGAGGAAATTGGCTAAGAAATTTCAGGTTTCTTACAGCACCATTCAACGAACGTTGAAGAGGAATAATTTAAAATACCGAAAAAGACAAAAACATCCAAAATACACTGATGCACAATTAGAAAAAATTCCAAAATGTTGTCGCACAACATTGAGAAGAAAGTATCTTAACAGTAACAAAGAAATCATATTGGATGACGAAAAAGTGAAAGTGCGTAGGCTTTTACATGGGATTTTGTTAGAAATTATAGAAAACGTGCGAAACTAAGAAAACTAGAATAGCTTTTAGAAATGACAAATTGTTTGTTTATGTTTCTGTAATGTACGAATCAAGGGTGAGAAAGAAAATTGTTTCGTTACCCAAGGAATGAAACATAAAGACTGTAATTCCATAGTGTCATACTGCAAGAGGATTATTATGAATTATTATGAAATTATTATGGAGGTATTATGAATGTATGAGCTTCACAGTATGTTCAATCTACCGTAATCTACCACTTTGTTTGTTCAATCTAAGTGGTCATATTTTTAAAAATATATTCAACAAATTTCATTTGTTCGTCTAAATTAGAAAATGATGTAAGGTGATTAAAAGCTGCATTTCACTCACCTAAATGTTTACCAAAGTAGCAAATCCGCCATATAAATGTCTGACTAAAATATAATTGTCCATAGGATACACATGCATGGGAACATCACAATTGTTTGGGATACAAACGGGGAGCGTCAAGATAAAGTATAATATGCAAATCGCCAACAATTAGCTTATCCAAATAATTTTATCTTCGAAGAATAAATTAAGGAATACTATTCCTTAATTAGATGATATAATTAAATACAACACACCGGGTTTTCGATACACATTTGATAATAAAAGTAAAATAGTAAAGCGATATAAATGCAAAAAGATAACATAACTGAACCTAAACCAGATCAAAGAAACCAATAAAAGGTGCTAATCAAAACATTATTCAATCCGCCATTCAGTCATTAATCAAAGTTGCAGACGCTTGGATCAGCGTCTCCCAGTTCGCCATCGCAGTACATGAAATTGATTTTGGCCACATCGCATTTGGTGAAATCGCTGCTGGGACCAGCTTTCACGCTAAAAGCATACGAAACCTTTTAAACATTGCGAATCCATTATCATTCAAGTCTATGCACTTCGCGTATTTAGGGAGAAGCGTGTAAGTTGGTTTGTCGCTGCTGATACCAAAGGCAGACATTTGAGGGTAAATCATTATGGAGTTCATATCGAATCCAAAACTATGCGCCATATCGTCCGTGTCATTCCACGATATCTGTTTGTATGCCTTTTGCCATTCTGAAAAATTTTGACCATGAAGCCGATAAAAGCAACTCAAGGTATTGCTCCGTACCAGGGAGAATATTGTCCATTAAAACTTGGATATAATCGTCGCGATCTGGTCTGAAACACGAAAGAAGTATATTTTTGAAAGAGACATTAAATTTGCGCGTGTTTTTCATTCACTGTTCAGGAAATAACAACCACTGATACCTTTGCATTTCGTGATAGAATCCAAGACTGTGCATCATTTCGTGTTCTGCTGTATTCAGATAATCGCAACCAGCGCCGAGGGAAACCATTAGACGCTGACCACAGTCAGCAAAGTCACAAAAGCCGATATGCGCCCAACATCTGAAGATGTTAGTTAGTTTATGACGGCACTCTGCAGTGAAAACATTTCAACCTCAAATAATTTGGGTTTGTGGAGTCAGAAATGAAAGGAATGACAGCTGAAGGGGAATGACAATATTACTACGCTACCCAAGTTTACTGCTGGTAAACACGTCACTGCGTGGCCAACACCAAGATACAGACACCATAACCTTTTGGTTATATAACCGTTATATCCGTTTCCAGGATCTCTTTTTTTGATAGGGTGCTGAAATGGCCTCAGCTTTAATTCAATCTCATCCTCCTATTTATTGTTGCACTATCACGACGAATTGAATCTGACAAAGTCTTGCGTGCGATTGTTTGTTTTAACACATTGACGACAATGTGAGTCACTGGTGACTCACGCTAGTGAACAATAAAAAAACACGTTTGTCCCACGCGCCGTAAAACAAAAAACGAGCATTGTCGTCAAGGTATTAAAGAATTTTCAACAATGAGGAAGCAACAAGGCGTAATCTTCCGGCGAAGACTCATTATTACCCATTTCCGTAGGAAAACGTTATGTAGTTTGTCTCGTTAGTTCTGGGAATCCATTTAATGCACGTCTCTTCATTGTATCTTTGGATAGCTTGATTGACAGCTTTTTTTCCATCGTCTGTTATTGGTGCTAATAACGAAATCGTATAATTATTTGTATGTTCTACGAAACGATAATATTTTCGTTGCTACTTTCCGTATCAAAAATGTATGGTATTATTCCACCTGGCCACTTGACAACAAAATTCCCATCTTTTGAAAAGCTTCGAGTATTCTAAAATAGAGGATTTATATGTGTAAAATGAGAACTGCGATATGTCGATTAGACTTACGAGGCTTTTCAGAATTCTTTCCTGACGTTTGTTTAGTCTATATTCAGCTGAAATGTAAAACTTGACATAAAATAGAATATGGACGAGATGCAAATTTTTTTAAACATATAGTCGACAAACTACTCAAGAAAATTGTTTTTCTACTCGGTTACGCAGCATTATTCCACCACTTTGACGAACAATTTTTGCACCACGTCAAATGTTAGGCCAATATTAGTCAGCCAAAAAATTGCTCTGTTCTACGCGGACCCCAGCTCAAGACAATTCTGGTGAGTACCCGTTCGTTTTCAATGGATCCGACATAGACTGCCGTAAGACATGTCTGCAGCGCACTGCATTTCTCATCAATAGCGGCAGTCACTCTTTTGGGAAAGTTGCGCTCAACAACAGGTAACAAAGGACAAGCCCCGAATTAAATCCAATCGACTAGGATAGCAGTAGGGCGATCTACCATCTATGTGACCCCTGAAGCAAGCGAGATGAAAGTGAAACAGCATCCACATACCTTCAACCATCGCAACGGCTACCATCACCAACATCACGAAACTCATCATCGAAGTCATCTTCAGGAGCGAGCTGGAAATGTGATGTTCTCTGTTAAAATTTTCGTATTTTTATAGCATTTTTTTAAACAATGGCAATTGTTAATGAATCTCCATTAGATAGAAAATGAAATCAACACTATTGTTCCGCCTGTTTAAGTAGCTGAAATTCTATTCTACTATCTTCATCATTTCAAAAGAACCGACCTTCTGCGAAGGAAGTTAAGATTTGTTTGCTTTTTGAATATTAGTTTTGAATGCTAAACGAGAAATGGTCTACGTTTTATGATCCATTTTATATTTCGCCGAAGAAATTAAATCCTATGGACATCATATTCAATGTTACCACTTACGAGGCCTTCATATCATTGAATGTGCATATTGTTTTTACCAGTTAAACAAGTCGCTATTAATAATTTATGTACAAAATTTATTTTGTAATTCCTGCACAGTCGCAAAAATTTCTGATGAGCAAGCCCGGCTTTCTATGGTCCCGCTAGGTATCCCAAGGATAGGAGATGGTTACATCTGAAAGACTGTGCCGAGAAAAATGTGTCCATTCCCTAGAGGGACAAACCAAATGCGACCCACCCACGATACATGGAGAGTCGTTAGAAGTATGTGATGAACCATATTTCATTGTGGACTGTGTGTCTGGACTGTCAAATTATGCAAGCGGTCGAGCATTCGATGACTGATACGAAAATCACATCATTACTGTAAGTAAAAAGATTCAACTTTTTAGTATTCCAGAAATTGCAGGCTCTTTGAAAAACGGACTTGTCACAATGTCTGAAGAAATTTAGGCATCGAAATCGTATTTCAACGTCGCCATTTCAAACTTCGCAGTCTTGTTGAACTTACATATTGTGATCATCCGCAAAACTTATGATCATTGGTACAACTGTTAGATTTCAGTAGCCCTCGAATAGCCCTAGTAAAACAAAGAAGCTCCACCTAGACCTAAGGTACTTGTTTTGCGGTTGTACTGAATGTTATATTGGCTTTTATAATCTTCATCAGTTATGCCCAACCTCTACAACTACCATAATCAAAAATGTAATAAACTGCTTATATTCAAGATTTTGATAATCAGGCACTGCGGCGGATTTGTATTGAAAAACAAGTAAGTGGCCATAATTGCAACACAGCCTGCGAAGATAACTGCAGAAAAAACTAAATATCTGATAAACGGCCAAAAATTTGCGTGATTAAATTTGATCAATGATGCTAATCGAAATATAGAAATTATTGCAAAAACGACATTCCAAGCGACAGCGATTGAAATCGAGGCTTGATTTCCAAACGACTGGATGTATGTGGAACCAGTGGCAATTACGGTCGATGGCAGGACGAATTCGGCAATGTTGAAGTATTTCAACAAGTTCAAATGTGTCGAATGGGATTCACTAACGAGCAATTTCTTATCACAGTCGCTGTTAGACAGTGACAAACTTTCGTACGTTGGTTGCAGAAGAGGAGAGGATCTTCAGGTACACTGGCCACTGAAAGTTGTGGTTCTTTCGGTATACAAGCAACTGTTGATTGTGTTTGTTCAGGGTACGCTGTCTAATGATTGTTGTGCTAGTAGTAGAGATTGGGCATAACTGATGAAGATTACAAAAGCCAATATAACGTTCAGTACAAAACAAAACAAGCAAAAATTCATCCTTGTCTCACGAGACTTTATCGAAAACGAAGGAAAGACTCGCCGATAGAAAAACAAAAGGAAGATTAGTAACAGGAAAAAAATCCATTGCATAAAAGCTGCCGCCTCCATATGATAAAATTATGATTGCAGTATGGTCCAAGCTAGTAACGACCAAGAGCAGAAAACATGCTATTAGCCATAACAGAACGAGCACTTTTCCATCATTCAATACTTTGAAACGAATCACCGACTTGATTGCAGAAATTACACCGAAGGTGGAACAAATAACGTGCGTCATAAACCAAACGATTTTCAAGTACACGAAACTGTATATCAGCGAAGTGATTGCTGAAACCATTTCGGTCACGGTTATTTGTTTCCTCAGGTGGACATTCTTCAATGGTGTTCCGAGAAAGGAACTTTTCCAGTTGGTCGGTGGTCTCATGTCCTCCAGAATCCTGTTCAAAAGCCATTTTAGAAATGTTTCAGCATTTGGCGGTAGGTTTGTCCAGATTCGATTTTGGTTGATTTCTTGATCGATTCCCAAAAAAATAGTGTCGGTTTTTGTATCGTAATGAACGTCGAAATGACCAACCCGGCTTATTTTCATCTTCTACTGAAGCGGCACATGGCGCATCTGACTTTGCAACCTGCTCACTTTTTTCAGATTCCATTTTATTCAAAGAACTACAGTAACTGCAGTATAGTTTTGAACTGTTTATCTTGAAATTAATTTGGGACTGAAAAATACAACGTGAAGTTCAGTAAAATTCAAAAAACAGTTTTGTTAGGTACGATAGGCTCTGGCAATCGTCAAAATCCTGCTACTTTTTTTGTTTTTCAGATGAAAAAGCAAGCAACTTTAATAAACGACTGCGACCCAAATATTTTCCTACTGTTGCAAAAAACAACAACTTTGAATCATGATTTCGAGGTCGAAATGTAGGCGCATTGTTGAATACGTAATTTTTTTAAAACATCCGGACTTCAAAAGCATCCGGTATATTGAAAATATTGACAACTGTAATTAAGAACAACAACTATCTTTCAAATTTTTAAATTTACTTATCCTTTTAAAACTATTTCAATGGTACGCATAAAACAAAAACAAAATCGAGATGAATACTAATCTTCCAAACGATAATGATTCTGAAAAACAAAAAAATGTTACTGGCTCGAGCATAAAATTGCAAAAGGTCTGCACTAACTAGCAGATATGGCTGAGCCGCCAATCAGAGGCTGCGGTGATACGTCTAGGCCAGTAGGGGTTGTATAGTTTAATCCCCGGATAAAATTCGTGATCATCTGCAGGGCTTCCCTCGGTTTATCGTGCGGTACATAGTGACCGGAACCACGAACGGTAATAAAATCAATTCCTTCATAACGGCTCTGCCAACCAGCAACATGGAACGTATCCTGCGTGTAGTTCCACGGAACTGTTTTACCAATTTGCTTGAAACAAATACAGAGAGATGGCAGTTAAGATCGTTTACAAACAAGATTAGTGTCGCAGCTTGTTGACTAACTGTTTGATTTAGATTTGCAACAAATCGCATATCGCCCAAAGCGTTGCAGACGGTATCCACATCTCCATTGTAACATAGAACAGGCACTTTTGCATTAATTATGGGCATTATATGATCTATTTGATTGACGTACAGTTGAGAGTAATTGCCGTTAACTGCATAGCTAAAAAGTATAAGGTTATCAAAGTAGGTACGTGGTACCCAGTGTACCCATTGTACCCTTTGTACCCAGTGTAATGTGGGGTATAGGGTATGGATAATGAGTAACAGGATAACGGGTAACGGGCTACGGGATACAATGTACATCGTACCTACTGTACCAATTGTTTCATTGTACCCAGTGTAGTGTGGGACGTGGGGCATGGATAATGGGAAACAGGATAACTGGTAATGTGGTACGGATACAGGGTACATTGTACCCAGCGCACCCATTGTATCCAGTCTACCCAGTTAAAAGTGGGGCATGGAGTAAGTAGTGCAATGGTTTTGACGCAAGGTTTTTTACTTGCAATCTTGCCATGGAGGAAGCCACTCTGGTATATGTAAGGCATTCCGTACGTCAGCCCTTTGTAAGTAAAAATCATAGCCTTCGTAGTAACATTCGGGTACAATTGTGTTCGAATCTGCATAAACTGGATCGATGCCATTGGCGCGAGCTATTTCCCGGATCTGCAACAAATGAAACAAATTTTCACATTCGATATTCATCAAAGAGTTCTGGTCATTTACTGTTTCAATGTCCACGTCATATTTTTTCAGATATTGGAGATATTCCACCGATCTGGTTCGTGTTTGGATGGATGTGTCAACATAGCATGTATCGTACAAATTGTACGGATCCAATCCGACTACAGCTGGCATGTTCGATATAAGGAGAGTCTACAACGACAGGTTATGCGTCATATGGTTATGACGACCACTGCGAAAGCACTCAAACAATTTTTCAGTAATGTACCCAGTTGTAACAACTACTCCAAGTTTTAGTAAGCGTAATCGAATAGTAATCGCAACTGCCTGCATTACCATTGCAACATTCGTCTGCAACTTTTTGCCATAAACTAAAAGCATGGACAGTTCAATGATTTGTTTGAAAGTTCAAAATAATGGTGCTACCTTTCACCGACTAATAAATGACTGTACATTAACGGTACAACGGAATCAGATTGAGCAATTTCTGACAGAATGCCGTTACCAATTGCGACACCCTAAAACAAAAATCAAGTATATTACATCTCAGTAGACATGTCAAAGGGGGAACAGTCAGACTTAGGCTTGTGATCTTGAACTTGTTTCTGATTTAAGACTGCTTGTACGATTATAACTACCTATTTATTAGCTACATGGTTGTCAATTAAGCAACTTTATGTCTTACTTTAAACCAAGGCAACAGTTTGGGATCTGCTATAATTTTGTCTGCTAACATGGGCAGGTACACTCCTCCGTATGACTCGCCAGTAATGTACAGCGAGCGATTGCTGAATTCGGGATACTTTCCGAGGAAATCGACCAGCGCGTTATAGTTCAATTGTGCGGTCTGAATATGACTGAAATTTTCACTTAAACAATCAAAATTCACAAACTATCTAGTTGCGATTACTATATTGTCATTGTATATGACGTTTGAAGCATTGCTATATGAAAAGCCAACCCAAGCTGGTGATTCGATGTAGAGCATGTTTGCAACCTAAACAGCTCCCAATGAAGAAATTTAAAACTAATTTCGTGTAAATTTTAGTAATTCTTGCTATACCTTGTTCCAAGCGTAGACATTTTCCGTCAGGGTGCTCTGCGAGTCGGATGTGGCGCCTTCTGTAAGTGGGCCGTCGTTCACAACGAATGGACCATTCTCGGATAGTAATCCGAACAGGGAACTGCATCCTGGACCCCCATTGAGCCACAGCACCAAAGGAGCATTGGCAACGTCGTTCTGGGCCTCGAGAAACCTGAAATCAAACCCAACATTTAACTAAACGTGTCACAAAAAAAACTAGTTGGTACCAATAATGAAAAAAGGTCTGGTCATCCGCATTGAGGTATCCGGAATATTGTTTAAAATTTATCTTGAATTGGATTCCGGGTAAAGCTGTGATTTCATCCTCCTCAATTGCAGCATGTGTTGAAGTGGCTAGCACAGCCAAAGCTAAAAGTTGCCACATTTTGCTTCAAGTTTTTTCGACTTGTGAGAGCCTTTTAGGTGGTCAAAAGTTGTTTCAATTTTATGACCCTTTTACCTCGTCAGGGAGCATGTTTGCCTAAGATAACGTTCGGCATCGGTGCGTTTTCTTTTACAATAAAAGTACTACAGACGGGAGACTTTTACGACATGAAAAGTACGTAAATCATAAATTTTTTGATTAGAAAGTGTTGCGTAAGCCAATTTTATTGCTTAGACAAATCGACTTCTTTGCATCCGCTATCAGGAAAAACATGCAGGTTGTACAACTTAAAAAACAAAAATTGTATTGTGGCAAGTTGTAAATAGGGCTAAAATAGATGTAGAGTTGCAGATATTAACACAGATTAGTTTTACTTATGTAAGTATAATACAATGTAAGTACAACACAATATAGCCCGTCGATAGTTCAAATTTGTTTCGGAATGTCATCAGCCTGCAAGAAAATTAGTTTTGCAGCGGTGGTTTGGAGCAAATAATTCAAAATAAGTCAGATACATCTCGTTGGCGATTTTGCTGATAAATGATTGTAATTGGCGGTTGCTTGGAGTTGCAACAGTTCCAATTGTAACAGATCAGCGAAGCTGACATGATACTCAGTATCACTAAATTCAAGCACGATTTACAGCAAATTACTGCCAAAATAATGCTTTTAAATGAAACTTACAATGAGCCACTGCAACTATAACCAGAATGGAGTTGAAAATCAGCAAGGCCAGAATGACATTGCTATGCAAATCCCATTTGTAATAGCTCGCTGTATGAGCGAGCCACAAGCCGGAAAATATCAGAAGAATTCCGCAAGCAACCGAGCTGATGATGGACAGGACGAAATACGCCACCATAAGACATCGTCGTCCAGTGGACCTGGCCAGTGCCCCCAGGCCAATGGCTCCGGTGATTATGCAAAGAAGCCCGACCCAAATCCCGGATCCTTCGAAACAGACTCCGTAGGAATAACTGTACTGATTCAGATTTGCGTGAGCCGTTCCAGTGCAAGCGGATCCAAAAATGAAGCAAACCAATGCCAACAGTAATTCTACCAAAGCCATATACTTCATCGGCTTCCATAGTTTAAGATCAGTCGGTTTTGCTAAATCCCGCGGATAAGTGACTTGCACTTGCGGATTCGCCTGAGGCGTTTCCAAGTTAACGAAACTGTAGTTGGGTGGAAGCGAGTTGGACGTCGCTGTCGATTCAACGCCGTCGAACTTTTTGTAATCCATGTTAAAGTTCAAAAATAACAAAATATCCCACTGGCTGTCGCTTAATCCTCGTCTGAAATGTTATTCACGTTTTCTGCCCACTCGGAACTAAAATAGACTCTTTTAACGTTTCCATCAGATCCTCAAATGAACAACAGACGACAGGAAATTAGCCAAAAAAAACTTCATACATTGCATCCATATCCGTCCGCCAAGTTTGGGAGAAATGTTTTTAGACTGTCCTATATTTTTGGCCGGTGTCTGTAAATGTACAGTTTTTGAATAATAACCGGTTTTTGCATGTTTGTACAAAAATTTAACAACGTTTTCGATCGTATTCAAAGCTTCCCACATATTTTTGAAAAATCAGTTTGCTAATTTGTCTGCAAAAAGTGTAACTATTTTACAGTTCGAAAAAATGTCACGAGTGAATGTAATGTTTAGTCCGTTTTTCTACGAATACAAGCAATAATTGCAAAAATCTTTACGTAATGGGATGTCTGTTTTATCGTTAATTCGCAATTTTTACGTTTCAATTTTAATTCTCAGGTTCACTTTCGTATTCGCTTTCAATCTAGTTTCAAAATTATTCTTTAAAATGTTTACTGCAATTTCGCCTTTTTTTGACACGAATTTATGGATTTTTATGTAAATTTCCTGTCAAACCAGTTTTTGCCGTTTTCAAGCATTCTTGTCGATTTTCTGTGTCCTTTTCGAAGTTTTGTCGAAGTAAACTGTCGTATTAGTGTAAAGGAAAACAAGAAGCTGACAGCCGCCAGATTTGGCCCGCAGAGCCATTTCAACTGGTCCGCTAGCAGGTAGCCATTATTCGACAACAGATACAACAAAATGACAAAAGTTAAATGAGAGAATTAAGACTATGTGTGTATCCAGTCCAATGCGAGGGCCTTATACATTGTATAGTCACATGCAAACTGATGCAAATATGACTGTTGAATATGGTTATTAGTTCTAATTATTGTGGTAGAATAAACGAGACAGTTGTAAGCAAGTTATAATTTTGCATTTAACCTATGAGCTGGCCCGCAATTTCTTCAGACTGAAATTATCTGGCCCGCAAGCAAAAAAGGTAGCACACCCCTGCACTAGACGATGGGCGCCGGCCAGCTTCCAGAACCAGATAAACTCGACCACAGCTAGAGCTTTATTAAATTTGTTGAATTTGGCAGCAACAGCTTGCAATTATAAAATAACAAGTCTGCAACAAAATCAGTGAAATCAAATGTGCAATAGTTGCACCAATTGAGTTTTATGTTAACTTTTCGCTTGATGATGAAAGTTGAGATGTTTCACAATGGTTGCCATAAAAAACAAAAATACTGTCAGTTTCAAGTATTCAAAACTAGTTACTGTGCATAAGTTCATGTATTCAGCGAAAACCAAACTTGTTTTATGCCAATCAACAAATTTTTCAGTGGCGCATGACTTTTTTGCTAAATTTACAGTCTCAGTTTGTTCATTGGAGGCTCTCGTTTCAGTTACAGGTGATCGACTAGCTATTTCTAGTTTGTGCTTGTAAACCACAAGCATTTGTGATTTCTGTGGATATCATTTTGAATTTCATCATGGATATCAAAAAGGTCGACCTTTCTCAATCTATAAACAATTCACCACCACCCACTTACAGTTCCGTTAACTTTGGCACGTCTAGCCCGAATCCTCAAGTGCAGTTGATCTATCCCAACGAAATCCTAGAGCCGGTGAATTTAAAACTGTGGAGACCAATGAAATGTATGGCGTGTGTGGAACTCGTTTTGGCTGTCATTTCCATTATTTTCGGATCTGCTTGCGTTGGCACGACGTGGTTTAACTACTGGTTCAGTAGTTGTCTTGAAGCATCAGGCATTTGGGTTGGCATTTTGTGCACCGTCACTGGCGCCATCGGCCTCGGGGCACTGTGGAAATCCACTGGACGACGCTGTCTATTGACAGCTTATTTCGTCCTGTCGATTATCAGCGCCGTAGGTTGCGGAATTTTGTTAATTTTTTCTGCCTATTGGATTACGCGAGGTTATAACGAGTCCGGCTATTGGTTTGCGGCCTCCGGAGGAACAATTTTTTTAACCTTTCTTATTTGTAATATTGTGCTCCTTGCAGTCGCTGTAGTTCACTGTAAGTTGCACTAATGATTTACTTTTTTCACAACTTAGCTTGAAAATTTTCTAATTTTAGTGATACTTAGCATCGTATCAACTTCGTTCATATGTTACAATTGGAACTGCTGCAAATCGTCTCAACCTCGTTTTAAAATTATTTACCAACAGATTCCTCCAGCAGAGGTTAACCATTTGATTAGAACCTGTAAAATGCTTGTTGCAAGTTTTTTATAGCAAATTATTTTTTTTAGGGCGTTAGTGACTTGAAAGTAGTTTAGTTGAAAAACCAAATATTGTTGCTTTTTGCAATTGAGCATTATCGTGAACAAGCGAAAAGCTAACAAACTAAATTTGTGCAGTTATTTTATTTAGTTTCACTGTTCATAAGTTTGATTTCATAAAAGGCTTGGTCTTTTATTGTTGCAGAAATATTGGCTTATTGCAATTTTTGCTTGTAATCATAGAAATATTTTTTTGCGACAATCTAATACACATACAGTATTCACATTTACTTTTTTTCAAATTTGTAGTTGCCAATAAAATAATTTGAACTATTAGTATTGCATCGACTTTTGACAAACTGGTACAATGTGGATTAAAAAACAGACAGTTTACATATTGTCTCAAAAATGTAGAACAGTTTAAATACATTTAAGTGGAACCATTCTTGGATCGCAAAATGGTCCTGACCGTTCCAAATTTACGATTTACCAACAATTGTTCTCAGGGCTATTGTTCGTCAGGCAAGTTGTTCGCCAGGTCAGTTGTTCGCTGTGACATTTGGCCGCCAGTAACAGGGTCAGTTACACACTCAAAGAGTTTGTTATTCTCAGAAGCGTCGGTTCATTTATTTCAACGTCTTCTATCAATAATTTTACTTTACATCATGCCTCTGAAATACGTGCTTAGTGAAAAGGTAAGAAAAAGCTCCTTGACAGTGGGCATCTGTATGTCAGAGATCGAAGCAACAATGATAAAATTGGAAATGTGAAAAATTTGCCACATTCAAATGCCACGCACGTGTGCATTCGGACAACGATGCAGTGGTCAAGCGAGTTGGTGACCATAATCACGCAGTGAATGCGGCTACAGCTGGTGCCATGCAAATTGTGAATCAAGTCAAAGAACGGGCAGCTCATTCGCAGGATGGTCCTCATTAAATCGTTGCTGATGCATCTGTCGGGATTTCAAACGCCGTTGCTGCAAAAATGCCTGTCAGCAGCACGCTTAAGCGGACGATCCAACGCGTTCGGAATCGCGAAGGAGCACCATTGCCCAATCCAATGCAATTATATACAATTCACGGAATAAGGTTCAACAACGTTACCCTGGCAGTTTTTGCAATAAAATGTAACGTAGGTCTCGGTCCGTAAACCTAGTTACTGATAGATAATCCAAATACTGATATTATAATCCAGAATAAATGACTAAACTCCAAGATCCGATATCCTTTTATTTATAAATAAACGTAATGGAATAATAATGACAATACAACCTTTCAATATTAACAAACTAGACAATGGCATGGGAATAGATAATTTGGGCTTCTTTTATAGTATTTCAAGAATTTATGAGTGGGCGTGAGTGAGCGTTGCGTGGGCGTAGTATGAGTCATCAAACTTCCTATGAAAGTATGTGATAAAAAAGAGTAAAAAAGATTTTTATGGCATTATGATTCATGCTTTCCTAACTGATGATTCATCATTCAGTTCTATTTTTAGAAGCATGTGTGGGCGTTAAAAGATCAGGTGAGATTGCGTGGGTGTAGATGATTCATACTTGCGATAGTGATGAATCATAGTTACAAAAATAAAGATACATAAATATTAAATACAGATACAAATATGAATACGAATATGAGTGAGATAATATAAACGTGTAAAATAAAGGTTATAAAAGTGTCCGTGTTACAAAAAATTTATACCATATGCATAATGTTGTGTGTGGAAAGCTATGCGGCAATATGACAGTATCATGCATCTTTTAGCAGCAGAATTTTTATTAGGGCCATTCCCTGTTTGTAAAATGGTCAACAAGAATACAGAATTATGTCCTACAGTATGACCAAAATCTAAAAACCTAAAGTTGTTGTGACTCGAACGGGATGATTTCTTTGCTGACTTATCAAGCCTACATTACTATAGATCGATGGTGCTGTTGGCAGAGTAGTGTTGAAATTATTTCAATCCATTTAAAAGCGAAAGTTGCATGACCAAAAAGTTCTCTCTATGAACGCTTTTATACTTGCAATATATGCTTTTGCTTTGTTTATAAGAAATAATAAGAAATTTGTCATGAGGTGTCCCAATAGTTTTTTGATTCACCAGCTTAATCATAGTTGAACCAGCACAAGCTAATGGAAAGAGCACGTTCGAGCAGTTACTGGTGAATATTTGATTTTGTTGCAATTCTAAATCCTCTGATTGTCGTCAATCGATTTCTTCCTAGTTTTTTTCGATTTCGACATATTATATGGGTTTAATATTATCTTAGCGAAGCATTTGTGGTCGCATCTTTGTGACGCTCTAAAGCGCCACAGTGTGATCGGCGCCCTTTCTGTTACTTTTAGTATGCTAATTTTATCCATTCTTCCTTTTCTTATTGTTTCCCCTTTTTCAGTCTTTCTGTATAAATCTGTATAAATAGTTTTTTGATTCACTAGCTTAACCATAGTTGAACCAGCACAAGCTAATGGAAAGAGCACTAATGACCGATTAGTCTCGGCATCGAGATTAGTTCCAGGAAATTGCGTTCATTCCAAATACTTGGACAATGATTGGCCAGAAACGACTAGAAAACTTTTGCAGTGAATGATTGCTGATTTTCACTCTCAGTTGGCAGATTGCTTTTTGCAGATTGTCGAAAGCTGCATTTTATTTAATTTTTTAAAATTTTATATGTCTCAAGTTTGGTTTTTCCACTCTCCATCTCAGCATTGGAAATCGTTGATAGTCGAGAAGATATTTCTCCGCCTTCATCACCTGCTTACACTGACAGTCAGATGCATCATAATGCAGATTAAAAGGAGATTCCAGTAAAGGCATCCATATGAATAAGCATAAGTCGGGTTGCAAAGCGTTATTGGATTGGAATGGATAATTTAAAGATGTAATTTTTATTTTTAGCACATTTTGCGATATTAATCCCATCGCTGGCGGGAAGCCTTAGCCTTAGTTGAATCTTTGTGTGCACATCTTGATCCTACTACATCTTGATTGTACAAGTACAACTAGTGGGCCATTTTGTAAAGCATGGAAAGGTCCCGTGACTCAAACCTGTATACATTGTCCTGCGAACTGTATTAGAGTGTGAAAATGTGGCAGGCAGTTAATTTGCGTTTATTGTTGCATACTCTTAAAATCACTATCTACAAACAAAAGTCGCAAACAATTTCTTGATTGTACAATTTTAACAGTACGGATTAAATCATTCTCGGTGCAGCAGCAACCTGCAAAAACAAAAATACTGT
>JAQGBA010000791.1:0-23938 GCA_034698125.1 Prionchulus punctatus
TGAAAAATGTTTTGGTTTGGAAAATTGTTTATAGAATTTAGAAATTTGATTTGAAAATGTAAATATAATTGAAAGAGGAATTGACTCACGTCACAGTGTCAATGAAATGGAAATGAAACCCCTGTTCCTGTTTAGAATGCTCGAAACGTCTTTTTTGTTTCCTTTTGTCTCTAATGCGATTTTTCGTTTCAAGAAAGTGATTGTTAATTCCAATTTGTTTTCCATTTATTTGCGAATTTATTCACTGAAAATATTTCTTATTCAAAAAAGGAATCCCTTTTACAAATGTTATAGGGAGAGAGACATCTTGGAAAATTGAAAACTTCTCAAAGACACTTCTAAAATGGACAAAAGACTATTTTCCTTCTGCTCTCTATGATTATGAGGCAAATTCAATCTAATTTGAACATAAATTATAAATTAATATTGTTTCAAATTCTTCGAATGAATAGTCTTTCTATAAACTTTGAAGCTCGCAAGTTCTCAATATTGAGAAAAATGACTTCTATAAACGCAACCAACCAAACAAATGAAGTTGAATATGTTGTGGATTCTCAAAACACTTGGAACTCAACTTCCTTGTTCATTTTTGAAGTAACAATTTATATCCTGCTCTAGTTTTACTGTACGTGATAGTTATGTACATTATTATCACGAATTATGATAAATACTTCAAAAAATCGTATTACATCCTTTTAATATCGATGGCGGTAAGTGATTTGATTCAAATAGTTTATTCGACTGTCAATTATTATATGAACAAGTATTTCGCCAATTCTGGCGAAATTTATTCTGTAAATCCTTTGCTTTTCAACTTGTTCATCTTTTTGTACACCATACTTTTTACTGGAGCCTGTATTTGAATATATTAATCGTTTTGAATCGGTTTTGCGCTGTTGTATTCTTTCTGCAATACAAAACAATTTGCACAAACAAAAGAACAGTATATTTTGTTGGTTTGACAGCTATTCTTGGCATTCTTGGCGTGCGCAATCAGGGTTGAATTTATCTTCACCACAACCGCTCAAAGTTATACAGCATTGTCCGATTGTTCAGATATTGCTAATGTTCAATTGTCATACGTTGACACATCCTTTATGATGTCCACTTGCGCTACAGTGTTCGTGGTATATTTTATTTCAATAATATTTTGCATAAAAAACTTAAAAAACATGGGCGAGTCAAGCGGCTCATATAAAAGAGAAATCAAGTTGATGTTCCAAGGTGTTATAATCGTTTTGATGCTTACTATCAATCAAATTTCATTTTTGTTTGCTGATTACTCAACCGCTTTAATGTTTTCAATTTTGTATTCTTCATTCAACCCTGTTATTTACTTATGTCTTGATAGTCGTCTATGGAGACTTTTTCTCGAAACAACAAAACTGCTGGTGTTTATAAAGAAGAAAAAATCACAAGTGTTTCCTTTAAAAAGATTACCAGCAGCATAGCTATTCATTTTTCAACAAATCAAATTGAAAATCTTTTACTGCTGTACCATACTTAATCAAAACCAATAGAGTGCATAAATTCAATGGTTGTTTATGCATTTGAATGCTCTACTAATTTCGGAAGACTATTTTTTAAAACATTTGTTTAAATGCTACTTTTGCTACTTTTTGCTACTTTTCCATATATTTCTATACGCTACCGATTTTGTCTGTAGCCATCTTGTTGCATTACATGTTGAATGGATGTGAGCCTTTAATAGAATTCGAAACATTGTCACAGGGTTGTTAATACAAGTAATAAAGCAAATCCATCTGACCGCCACTGCTTGATTGAGTTTCATCATAGCGGGAGCATGCACTGGTTTCGTTCTATAATTCAATCCTAAAAGATAACTTTCCAAAAGAAAAAGAACTTGAAGAACGACATGCCAACAGACTTAATTTGTTCAAATGTTATTTAACATATGAGAAGGTTAGCTTATATCCAAGCTTAGGCTTAGTTTGCAATGGCGAAGTCCGAGCCTCTTATTTGTCGAATGACTACATGCCAGCAGAAAAAACAAGACTCATCTCAATCTATAAAGAAGAGAATTAGAAATTAGATACCTAAATTAGAAATCCAAATAGTCAGGCTAATGCTACATTATTTACTTTGTAGGAGTTTGAAATCCGAAATGGTCAGGCTATTGCTATTTTGTTTACTTCGTACAAGTTTAAGCAAACCTGTTGGTTCTTTTTAAAACAATTAAACAGTCCACAATGTTTTGCACTTTTCTTGGGTACCTTTGCTTCACTCTTTTTCGAGACAATTTACCCAATTATATATTACACACAATAGAACATAAAGGTTTAACCCAGATTTTCTGAAAACAAACAATGAATAAATCGAAATTTTGTTTATATTATATTTTACTGATTTAACGAGTTCCTGTTTTTGACCACACAAAACAAACAACAGTAATAAAATTTGTTAAAACAAAACAAAACAACTGTTAAAAACTTTTCATTCATATATGTGTACTCTATTCGTTTTTTATCAAGGCCATGTTATAGGATGATCAGGAGAATGGCGGATTTTGAGCTTTTTCGTACTGAAAAACAACGCCAAACATTCCACAACCAAGCCGATTAGCCAACCACTGATTCTTCAATGCAGCAACTTTGAGCGTATCGCAAACAAAAGGAGTAAGAAAGTTCGTATGAATGGCTCGACCCATTCCTTCGAGAACTAGCAAATCAACGCCCATAGTTTCCATCAAGCGAGCCAACGAACCATCGATTCTACTGAAACAAATAGTTAGCATAGATTTACTAAATGCAAAGTTAGCTTGCAATTACAACTAACCTTAAATCTAAGCATGGCGAGCCTTGACCATTTTCCGCGATGTTCAAAGAACCGTCGGCTAAGCTTTTCTCGAACAGCGGACAAAGGTTCGCTATTCGTTTGACTAAGATTTCTAATTCGTTGTACGTCACATCGTTCAACGCGGGACGAGAGTTGGCGCATAAAATTACCTAACAATCAAACAAGCCCGGTTGACTATGACAATGTAAAAAAATTCTCGCAATTCACTTTAGTTCCTCGTCGTAAGAGCTCTCGAGCGAATGGAAATATGCCCAAAATCAAATCGAACCCACTATTGTCGACGAATATGCAGGCGCATTTGTGATGCTCAGGCTCTCTGAGTCGTGCGAGCCATTCGTCGAATCCATCGCAATGCCAAGGGCGAGCTACAGATCTAATTGTATTTAAGCGCTGAACAAACAGAAAAGACTAATTCATAAAAATTTTTACGTTGCAATTTGTTCAAAGCGTCCGAAAACGATAAACCATTGCCTGCTTCCAACAAGGCTACCACCTCTTTGGCGCCCCAATCGAAAACGTTGCCCGCCAACAAAGCACGCGCTAATTCCAACTGACGATCGTCAAATGACAGAGAATCGAAGTGTTCGATATGTTTTTTAAAAAGTTTCAATGCGTGATCATTTTCGTTTTGTTTTTGCTAAATAAAAATGCCGAAACGATGTCAATCCCCTCCAGACAGACAGTAAATGAAATTTTTACATGTATATATGCGTCAAAGAAATAATATTCATTCAACAGTTGCTCATTTAAGTCCAAAAGACTACGAACATTCAAACAACCATATGCGCTAAAAAAAACTGACCAGTCTTTAACTTTATGGGTACTATCCAGAAAATTAATCATACAAAGGATGTTGTTTCAAGATTCGTAAATGATGAAGGTAACGATGTTTGAAGTTGGCTGCTCGTTCAGGAGCGTCCATGCTGTGAGGCTGACTTTCCACAGCTTTTTTTACAGTCTATAAGGTTCAAAAGTAAATCAAGAGCAACACAGTTAGGCAATGGACACATCTACCTTATCGACTCCATTTTCAAAACATTCCAACCAATACTTTCTCGCTTCGTCGTCTTGAGTGAGATCCACTGTATCTGGATTGTATTCGCTGGGCTTGGACAGCAGTGGACAACAGACTAAATTCTTTTGAGCACAGTCCATCTCCAACAGTTGTATCAATGCGCTGACACTTTGACTTTTGGACAGGAAGGCGGATGGGATGGGAGCATAGCCAGTACTTCCGGCGTAGTGTTCATTCCAAGACCACAATGATGACGCAACATCTGATGATCAGTTTTCAAAATTTTTTATAAGTTGGCAAGCAAACATCCACTGATACCTATGTCTGAAAATTGCTTAGAATCTTCTTCTGCTCCTTTTAAGAAAGCTCCAACAGCTCCCAAGTAGCCTTCGTGGCGCAAAAACAACGCTTGGACTTCACCCTAACGACACGATATTTGTAAGTGTCAACTTTTGGCTCGATTCGATGTTCATTAAAACACCACTAGCGTCAAAAGAGCATATAATCAAGCCAAAAGTCGAAACCTACCCCGCTCCAGTAGTTGATGGCGTAAGAAATGGTTCTCATTGTGAATGGATGTCCTCGGATGAAATACCCTCCGAAATATATCCGTTTTAAGTTATGGGTCTTGGCGTACAGATACGCAATTTGACCGATGGAATTGCTGATGGTCAACAGCAGACTTCGAACAACATCGCGTTCTTCAAAATTGCTAGCTATAAAGAAACCCAAGCTAGTCCAGCGTTTGGCAAATATTGTGTAAGGTAACAACAGTTCAATGGTAAGCTTAGTAGAATGGCGACTGTAGTCCACCAACCTGCGTCTCTTGGTGACCTGACAGTTTTACCAAAACTGCTTGCTATGAGATCTCCTGGCAATCCTAATTTTTCATAAGACCCTCCGTAAATATCGCTGACCAACATGTCCACGTTTCTATGATCGCCTTCTTCGGCCATCAGGAGCAAATCGTCGAAACTCTTAAGGTTTATTTCAGGGTTAGAAAAACAAAAAAAGTTCACTGGACATGAAGGTTTCGATGTCGTTTTTACTCTGTTTTCGGTCAGCAACGATCCAAGACCCCAAAACGTTCCACCGCCCAAAGAAGTTCCACCAATTCGCTCGAATGATTCGTCGCTTTCAACCTATCAAAAAATAGCCCGCCTTTCAACCTCTAAAACAAAAATGTCGCCTGTCTATTACTTTAACGACGCTCACACCCGAACCGATGTTGATGAGCAGGTAAGGGAAAATATGGCAAGGGTCGACGTTTTGGAATTTGTATCTAGTCGTTTCGTGATGATGATATGTAAATGATTCGTCGGGAATGTTGCGCAATAGAAAGTTACATCCTTTGATTAAACATTCCATTTCGTCCTCTTTATCCACCCTGAAAAACAAAATAAATGCGCTGGCCAGTGACATATCAGTCAAATTTACAAATCACAGCAGCATAAACACAGTCCCGTCGACTACAGCCCCAGCATCTGTAGTGCCTCAGAAGCTATAGTCTCATTGCAACAATAGTTCAATTTGCAACTATCATTCCGAAGCATCTATAGTTGCTGGACAACTAACCTCACATCCAACTTTTCTGCTATGATGTCGAAGTATTTATGTGCGCCGCCGCCGGTGGCTTTTATGACTTTCGAAACTGCTGGCCTGCTGGCCGTCACACCATCATCGATGCTGGCCGCCGCCTCCAGCATTTTATCTCGAATGAAATCCAAACAACTTTCCATGTATTTCGTTTCGAATTTGATGAAATGAAGTCGTATTCCTTCGACGTTCGTTTCCGAAACGCCGTAGTGCCCGTTATTCTAAATGTCCGGCGCGAAATTTATTTTTGCAGGTATGAAACGGGCAAAAAAGGAAAGTAATCGGGTTTACTCGTCCGTTATCAGCTGGAGGCGTTATCAGTGCGGTTTTCTTCCAGACAGTCGAACAATAAGCTAATTTAGCTAACGAGCCGCCTGGAAAATCGTGAAATGGCACGCCGATAGAGAAATTTGACGACATATATTTTGTTTTTACCTATGTCTATCGCGAAACGTTTGGCGTTTTTCAGATTTCGAAAGACTTGATCGAACGGTAATAGAATGCTTTTTGCATAATCCGTATGAGTTGACTCGCCAGCCATTTTTTTGTTTTTAAATTTGAAATTTTTGCAAAATTTTTATCTTCAGAAAATTCTTACTGTAGTTTGCAAATGCACATTTAATTAGTTCTGCTTTGAGATAAACAAAGTTGAACTTGATTGTCTTTATTTAGAATTCAAAATTACTGTGACAATAACAGATAAAACAAAAAATCGGCTTTAGGTTTTAATTCGAATTTTCTTTTGTTTTCCACCAGCTGCAGCTGTCGGATCTAATGGGGTTGGTGGGGCGCCTCCCTCCACAGGAGGTGGAGGTGCTCCCCCTGGAGCGGGAGTAGCGAACGGAACCCCGGGTACAAGTGTCTGTGGTCCTCCTACTGGAGGAGGAGTACCCGCTCCCAGGGGTGCTGGAGTTCCCTGGTCAGGAGGTGGTGGTGGCGCTCCGCCTGGAGCAGGAGTACCT
This sequence comes from Prionchulus punctatus, assembly GCA_034698125.1. Lineage (NCBI taxonomy): Eukaryota > Metazoa > Nematoda > Enoplea > Mononchida > Mononchidae > Prionchulus > Prionchulus punctatus. The sequence goes on from JAQGBA010000791.1 coordinate 6,391, forward strand.
TGGTCCGGTGGTGGCTGAGGTGCTCCACCAGGAACTGGGGTAGTTTGATCCGGTGGTGGCTGGGGTGCTCCACCTGGAGTTGGGGTTGTTTGGTCCGGTGGTGGCTGGGGTGCTCCACCTGGAACCGGGGTTGTTTGTGGCGGCGGGGGTGCTCCCCCAGGAGTGGGTGTACCCTGGTCAACAGGATTCGGGGGTGCGCCACCGGGGATCGGAGTACCTTGGTCTACCGGCGGTGGAGGTGCTTCACCAGGCGCCGGCGTTGCTATGGGTACAGATGGAAGTGGTGTGCCTTCATCCGGCGGCGGTCCACCATCGACGCCACCTGGATTAATGACGCCTGAAGGTGAACCTGTAGTTGGGCCAACAGGAGGAGCTGGAACTCCGGTCGTGCCAACCGGTCCGGCGCCGGGTTCGGGAGTAACAGGACCGCCCGGTTGCCCGTAAGGACCAGGTGCATTAGTAGCAGGATTTTTGTCACTTCCAGCGCAGTGATCGCATCCGCCTGGTTTGCCTATAAACATAATCCAGCAGGTTAGCAGTTCTTTTCTAATTTTAAATAGCATATACCTGGAGGTCCTTTCGGTCCGGGAGGTCCCAATTCTCCAGATGCGCCATCATTTCCCCTTTCGCCCTGAGGCCCTCGTTCTCCTAAATAGCTTCATTTTGTTGCAGGTCGGAGACGGAATGCTAAATTCATATCACCTGTTGGTCCAGGTGGACCTCTTGAGCCGTCTCGACCTGGAAAACCTGGTGAACCCCTTGGGCCTGGCGGTCCTTGGACTCCAGGCGGTCCTGGCGGAGCACCATTGAGGACACGGCCGGGATCGCCAACTGGTCCCTTGAGACCCTGAAATCAAAAAAGATTTAGAAAAAGTATAGCGCTCGTTTAATTCGTACGCAGTACCGCTGCTCCTGGCTCTCCTCGATCACCGAGTGGACCTGGTGGTCCCTTCCTTCCTGGTGTTCCCGACTGTCCTGGTGAACCCTAAAACAGTCAATGTAATTGTGCTGTACTGCAAACGGTTTTACGGAATTCTTACTGGTGTGCCAGCAGGGCCAGTAGGTCCTTTCGGCCCCGGCAATCCGGCGGGTCCTAAACAAACATCGCCGTGCTATAACGAGTTTGAAGATAACTTAGATATACAACTTTACCTGGTGGACCCGGCGAACATTTTTGACATGGTTCTGAAGAAACAACAAAGTGCCATCAGTTAGCTTTCCTAGATGAACTTCTATTATGCGTTACCCAGTAATTCTGAGCTTGACATTAAACGCCCATCCTTTCCATTGCCGCCATCCATGCCCGGCGATCCCGGTGTTCCATCACCACCGGGTACTCCGGGCGGCCCTTGATCACCAGGTTGTCCTTGCGTGCATGTGCAACCTTGAACAAAACATGGTCGTAAGACACTGTGCAAGCTAAGGCAACTTTTTTACATGCTCCTGAGACAGTCGACGTCACTGGGGCCACTTGTATGACTGTAGTTGGTGGCACGGCGTATTGTCGTTTAGACCGGAGACCACTCGTAAGTTCCAAAGTCAACATTTGCATCCATATGTCCTTGGTTTGTGCCTAGATATAGGACAAATTTTGTTTTAAATTGTTGCTATCCAGTCTTTTTCACTTACTTTGCAAAATTGCACTTCGCTTAACATAAATGACCGGGTACGTTGTACGTGGTTGTAGACCAACGGCAGCAACAGTATGCAGGACAGTATGCATACAGTACTGCATACTGTAGCAACGAAGGCCACACGCCTTGATCCTAAAAACTCTAGCGACTTGCCGCTCTCCTCCATGAGTGAACAACGAAAAAGTTACAACGGTTTTTGCTCAGTGAAAGTGAAAAATTTGATTTTATTCGACCTCTATTCGGCGTTATTCGTTCCATTTTTAATACGTGAATGTGTCCTTTATTTTTCGAAATAATTATCCAGGTCCTCGGCGAACCTATCGCTCGGGGCTCATGGAAAGTGATGATCGTCATAATGCGACCTTTCCTAACAAAATGTCGCACAAAACTGGTCATGGCCATTACCGTTCGTGGGAGTAAACGGAAACCGTCGACTGTAGTTAATGTCATTGCGTAAGAGGGGGGCAAAAGAAGACGTCGATATGCAGAAAAATTTCTCTTTTCATGAACAACAAAATAGTACAGTAACAATAGCTATGGAACACGATACAGTAACTGTCTCGTAGTTTAACCCAGTCCTGAATTTCCTAAAAATCCTAAGCCGCTGTTGTAATTGGCACCATTCATGAGTGATCCGATCTTTCCTAGCCCGCCCATTCCGACTGGTGGACTCGCTGGGTAAGGGGCGCCGAAAGGTCCCGGGCCAGCAGGTTGACCTTGCATCAAAGGTATTTGACTGAGACCCGATAATGGTGGTCCGCCCACAGGAACGCCTCCGGACAGCAAACTCGGGACATCGCCGAAGTTCACTATGCCACCGAGTTGGGCTCCGGTCCTGCTCCAGCCACCGATGCCGACTACGGGCACATCCCAACTGTTTCCCCCGCCGATTGTGCCCCTTTGCCAATTGACGTCAAACTGGTCGCTTTGTTCGTAGAAATCCGTGACACCCTTTCGTACGCCAATGTCTGCGCCCCAGTCGCCGAAGCCGACGTCGGCTCTTGTGCCACCGGCAACAGTTCCGGAAGGGTTGAACGGATAAAAGGGTATACCGGCTAAAATACAAAAGTGTGAACACAGTTTTTGCCAACAAACATACAAATGAGACTTACATACACCCCAGTTTTGAGCAACCAGTCCGATATTGCCATCGATGTTCGGGAACGGCTTTTTGCCTTGACAGTACACGCGGTAATAGTTACAGTACAGTCTGAACTGTACGGTTTCGTATCCTGGACAGTACGTGTCGCCCATGTATTGATACTGGTAGCATATTGCTCGCACTTGCTGACTGTTGTTCGAGTTCAAATAGTTGGCCAGGGCGTTTTGAGGTAGACTGGCGCAATTGTGGTTGTAGGTGTTGCAGAATTCTTGAAACTGAGAATTTGACGCGGGACCGTTTTGGCAATTGTACTTGTATTGAAAATCGTTCTGCTTGCAGTACTCCACTTGTTCTTGACCGCTCAGTGGTGACGCAGTTGCAGGAGGGCTGGGGTCGACGCAGTGTCTTCTAAAAGTGAAGGTAAATTGTTATGGCAAGACGTTAACTAAGCTGCAAATGCGTGCAATTTCTCTGCGAGTGCCTGCAAGTTGACTGTAAGTGCCTGCAACTTGGCTACCAATGCATAAATTTGGCTGCTAGTCGCCTGCAACTTGACTGAAAGTTGTCTGCAATTTACCTGTATGATGGGCAAAACTTTGAATCCGCTCCAACTGCAGAACAGAAGTAAGAGTATTGTGTTTTGTAAGTCTCGCAGTACATCATTATTTCAGAAGTTTGTTCTTCGAAAGGAGGCGGGGTGGATGGCGGTGGTGGCAGAGTCTGGACAGGACCATCCGTCACTTCGTTTTTCGCTAACCCTGTACACATCGAAAGCGATGGATATCGATCACATATATCAGATTTTGCTGAGACTATAAAACAAAAAACATTGTTATCTAATGATTGATTGGGCGTCTTTGCCGAATGGGATACTGTACCTGATCTTGCATGCGCATAACTGGCTGCGTCAATTACAGTACAAATCCAAAGTACGGTCCTTGTCAGCATTTTTCGTCACGTTTGTATAACAGTATGAACTATTGTGAACAAGAATGTTTTTGAAAGATTTAGGCAGTAATCTTGATGTTTTTGCCGTCAATTAAGTGCGACTGGTTTTCTTAGTTAAAAAAAGCAATAATCTAGTATACCCTTGGCTACTAACGAGTTAAAACATGAAAAGTTCCGTCAGTAGATCCTTGTAATGAGTGACATTTGACAACAGTCGTAACAAAAACAATTTATCATAATACCTTTGACGAATGAATCCTATAAACTAATAAACAAGTTGCATTGTGACTTCGGTTTGTTCTAAGGGAAGTTACGTCGGTTGAACATCAAAGAAACAACTTCTAAATCGGATTCCTGCATTCCAGGATGATGTTGTCAAAGTACTGTCAACTTGAGAAACAATCAATGTAGAAAGACTGCCGATTCTGTTGACTGTAATTAGTATTAGTCCCGTAAAAAATTCTCCATTCTCCAATCCTTTTTGGCGCCTTTTGCCCCGCAAATTAGAAACGACAATTTTGTTTTTATTTTTCAAAAAAAGGATGTTAGGATGATGTTAGGATGATGTAGGTAATGATGTCATCTGAATTCTATTAGAAAATGGTCATTTATAAAGCAAAAAAGGCTTGTTGATCGAAAATTTTCAGTTATTATTGATGTATAGCGATTTTGAAGGAGTAGAAAATAGAACACCCCTTCTCAAAAATATCCCCCCCCCCCCTCGAAAATAACTCCGGGTTAGACCCATTCGAAATAAAATAACCCTGGAAGTTATTTTCGAACATTTATGGTAAATCGTGCCCAAAATACTTTTTACAAAATGCACGCTTTGCATTAGGAAGAAGCGTTCATCTGGAAATATTGCTATCCATTGTAGGAATTGTTTCTTAGCAGAGAACAACTTCAGGACTTTATTTAACTGTGAAGAAACCAAGAAATTGCACTGAAATCGTATTTTTGGAATTTGGTTGTTTTCAAATTCGCGGATCCACTTACTTTTCAGCCGAAATTTGTTAAAGATGCAAATGAAACAATGTTTGTTAATTTTTATGTTTTTTTTAAAAATTAAACAAGCTATTTTTTCACTAAAGTCAATCAAACATGTTTTATCATTTTCTATTTTTAAGCTGAAATGGAAATTTGTTTTAATTGTAAGTGTAATACTTTTTAAATTTTATCATGAGAAATAATTAAATTGCGATAAGTAAAGATCAGCAGGTTTTATATATTGTAGGTCAAATTTCATAGAATAACATACAACAAATCTGATATATAAAATTGCAAAAAAAACCTTTCGTCACAATTTCTATGCGCGCCATGACCCTTATTTTTACATCTGAGGACTGTTACGTGTCTAATTTTGAATTTAAAGACAAAAAGGAAGGTCGTCGCATTGAAACTTTCAATATAGAATGGTTGGGATTTGATAAATTCAAAAATTTATTGTTGGGTATCCAAATTGAAACTTCATTACAACCAAGCTTAAGGAAAATTGATATGCTATTGATTCTTGGAAAATCGTTTAAAGTTATCACAACTGTGCGATTTCTACATGCTTTACTTCATAATGAAGCGTCGGCAATTAGCAGCTGCGGTTGTTACATTGCAATCTGCCATTTTTCTGAATGGTTCGTCGGAACACACGATCCCTGGACGAGTTTTTCATTATTTAATATCACTTGAAACCCGTGAAATAGAAACTTACCAATCTTACCAGTTGATATCCGAATGCAGACGTGGCAGGATCTGCTCTTTAAACCTTTTTCATCTTTCCACAGCTGTTTAGATTTGCATTATTCTAACGTTTTCAGAAGTTTTTGCTATCTTCCAAATTATATTTAATGAAATAAATAAAACTTGCACACTGGAATTTTTGGTCGAATCATTCGCTGACTTGGACTTTCTCGTTATTTTCCGCGACAGTGTTGTTTTTTGCTCTCAAGTCCACAAGTTTATTGAAAGCTTCGATTGTATTGAGAAAATATGGACATCTAACGAACTCACTGGCCCTTCTGATACGTTTTATTGCATTATTTCGAATGGGCAATGTTTAATTGATGTACCTCATTCCTTTTTGACCAACAGTTTGCAAAGTGAGATACCATTGTATCAACTGGTCGGGACTATGTAGCAAAGGAAGCTACTATCTTTGATGTATGTAGAACCACCAATTTGATGGTTTATCTGGGAAAGGCAAAGTCTTAAAAAAAATGATGGATGGTTTTGTAGTGCACGTAGGTAATGATACAATTTTGTGCACTACTTTTTACATGCAGTTGTTGCAAAATTTAGCAATGAAACGTATTTTCGAAATTTACCGCGGAATCAATCAGAGCGTGATTGTGGAAGCAACTAATTTGCCCAACGTGCTAAAGCGCAAATATTTTGGTCCAACGTGGGCTTACGAAAATTGAAGACATTTTAAAATGAAAAGTTGAAAAAATTATGTTGGAAATAAATGGAATTCTTAAAGCTGTTTTCAATTTTAGTGAAAAGTAAACCAATCAAAACAGTAAACAAAATTAATTTAATCCACCATTTCCAATCCAAAATAAGGCGTCATCCCAGTAAAACGATGGTTTCATAGTTGGCGCCGTGGTGATGCTCAAGTAACAATTGCCGCCGCCATAGTTATTCCAAATTTGGCTGGTGTAATTGGCCGGCGTTGGGTTTTGGAACTTGGCGAAATTCGTTAACAGAGTGCTGAACAAATCGCGGACTATGTTATCGTTCGCATCAGTTAATGTTCCGCGAAAATTTTCGATGAGGTCGATCTCCAGGTATCTAGTAGCTCCTCGAGCTTGCCAAAATGCTCCCTCGATATCCCTACTATAGTCGAATGAATACAAGTACACATTAAAATTACCTTGCGTTCTCATGAAGTTTACGGTCTTGTAAACTGGTGCCATCAAGTGAAAACTAGTGGACACCCTCCCTCCACGATACGCCCAGAAGTATGGGTTACTGTCCGGAACTGCGAACTGTACATACCTTTGAACGCACAAGTTTTTCAAATTGGACACTAGAGTCGCTCCATATATCTCATCAGTGAGTAAGTTATTACAAGTTTGGTTCACGAAAGTTGGAACGTTGTAAGTAGTGCTAAAATTTGCCGGCAAAGTAGTAACGCTAGCGTTAGATAGAAATGTGTACAGTTCTTCTAGCCAGTCGTCTCGGTTAATTCCTACGATAGTCGGTACGATATTCCTGCGTGCTGCGAGTGTTTCGAATGTATCGGGAAATATACCGCCGGCACCGTCGACCCTCGGTCTCCAATAGTAATTGTATATCGAACTGCCTGGATCCACCGGCGCAATATCAGCTCGACCAATGGCGGAAACCAGCTGAGCTACGGCTATGCTCCTCATGCAAGTTAGCACCGTGGCTCTTTGACTAGTGTTCCACAGATTTCTGGTTGCATCGTCGCAGTTTACAGTAGACGCAGTAGACAGTCTTTGGGACCTACGAAGCAAGGATTTCAGGGATATTACAACATAGGAGTACTGTCAAATGATTGTAGCCAGTGACGTCATAATGGTGTAAGCTTACTCCCTTCTTACCTCTGAATGTTGACTGCATCGTTTTTTATGACTGCAGGATCGAATGCTGTTCCATCCATCAGGAACATTGAAGAATACGAACCGTTGGACAGCGGAGACAATGATAGCAATTCTGCCATTACTGCACCCGCTTCTTCTCCCATAATCGTAATCCTGTTCTGGTCGCCACCGAATGCTTGGATATTAGCACGTACGAATCTCAGAGCTTCCAACGCATCCCATACACCCCAGTTGCCCGGAGCATCCGATGTGCCGGTGGTGTAAAATCCGAACGGGCCCTGTCTATAATTGACTTGTACAACTATAACTCCTCTGGATACTATATTGTTGCCCAGGGCGTTGTTATCGTAATCCCCGTATCCGCCATCGTTGAACCCTCCACCGGCGAACCACAGCAGCACAGGCAGACAGCACGTGGAGTTATTGGGTATCAAGATTTTCAAATACAAGCAGTCCTCGTTGGAATTCGGATCTTGAGTTTTGCTATCCGGTCCCCATCTAGCGCACGGTGCCCTGGCGTTAGCTGCATTGAACGGGTTAGGGTTCAATGCGGTCAGCGGTACCGTACGGTTGAATCTTTGAGGAGGGGTAGTGGCGTACGGTACTCCGAGGTAGGCCCTCATTTGAAATCCGCTTGGGGTAGTGAGCAGCTGGCCCTGGATAATACCCAGGGATATAGTTGCGTTAACTGCGGATTGTGCATTCGTAAAATCAACGAGGAAAAGTAAAAACACGACTGACTTCAGTAGCCAACACATTTTTGAACCGATTTAACTTTTATCCGGACCATTTTTGACTTTAGCTCAATTAGTTTATTGTATTATTTGACACGTAAAATTCAGTTCTATATAATTGAACGTTTTGTAAAAGTGTTCAGGTGGCGATTAACAAAAGTAATATTTTCCGACCAGTGAGCAACTGGGCCGGTTTTAACCATAGTAATTTTAATTTTCGGTGGACTGTGGTCCTGTGGACTGTGGAAAGAAAGCACGTTACGCACCACTTATTGCGGGACAACGAATGAAGTTGACTTGCTCGATTTTTATTTTAACATTTTTTAAGACATTAACTTTAATGGTTCATATAACAACAACAAACAAACAAGTCATGATTGTTAACAACCTAAAAATGTTACATGGTAACTCAATTTAGGGCACCGTTGTTGATCCACAACAAAGAATCTGCTTGATAGAACTGGGGCATCATTGTGGAATTGACGTCGATACTAAAGTAGCAGTTGGTACCCCCGAATGTACCCCAGTAGTTTTTGGACTTTGTATATCCCGCCGGAGTCGGATTCGAAAATCTAACGAAATTCGTTATCATGTCGCTGAAGATATCCCGGATATAGATATCGTTTTGATCCAAGGTGAAAGTCGCCTGATTGTAGTTCTCAACGAGCATTAGTTCCAGGAACCGGCTGCCCCCGGTGGCCGCCCAGTAGTCGGACACTGTAGCTCGGTCGTAGTCGAAAGAGTACATGTATACAACACTATTACCTTGGCTCCTGATGAAATTGGCGGACTTGTACATGGGCGCCATGAGGTGCAAGCCAGTGGATACCCTAGCCGCCCTGTGGGTCCAATAGTATGGAGAGTCCACCACTTGATTATTGATATATTCCGTCACGCACAGTGGCACCAGGGTTGTGGCCAGAGTGCCGTAAATGTCAGTGGTCATCAGGTTTGTACAGGTCTGGTTGACAAATGACTGGGTGTTGTAAGTGGCGTTAAAGTTTGGTGGCAAGTTGTTGGTTCTATCAGACATGAAAGGCAATAGATCTATTAGCCAGTCTCTATGCATTACACCCATCAGCGTTGGAATTACTGATCTTCGGGTCGCCAGCTTGTCAAAACTATCCGGAAACAAGCCATTGGCTCCGTCAATGATAGGTCGCCAAAAGTAATTGTAGATAGTGCTGCCAGGGTCGGAAGTTCTGATGTCTTGTCGACCAATGGCAGACACCAGTTGCGCAGTTGTAACGTTGTTTCGCAAGCAGTTTACCACCAGAAGTCGTTGGCCAGTGCCCCACAGGTCCCTTGTGCTGTCGTCGCAACTCACGAGGTATGCAAGTCTTTGAGAACTGTAATACGGTACTACTTTCACTGTCTATATCTGTATGACAAATGAGGAACTTTACTCACCGGGCAAGTGTGACGTTATCATTCTTGATCACTGCAGGGTCAAATGCTGTTCCATCTATCAGAACCATCGATGCATATAGACCCCTTGCTAGTGGCGATAATGACAGTAATTCTGCCATTACAGCACCAGATTCTTGACCCATGATAGTTATCCGGTTTTGGTCACCACCGAACGAGCTGATAATGCTCCTTGCAAATATCAAGGCTTGTAGGGTATCCCACACTCCCCAATTGCCAGGCGCGTCCGCCGTGCCCGTGGAGAAGAATCCGAACGGCCCTTGCCTGTGATCCACTTGGACCACAACCACGCCTTTGGCCACAAAGTTGTCCCCCAATGCACTATTGTCATAAGCAGGATAACCTCCGTCGTTGAAGCCACCGCTTTGAATCCAAAACATGACCGGCTGGCAGCAAGTGGCGTTAGCCATTGTCAGAATTTTTAAGTACAGGCAGTCTTCGCTGGATTGAGTATCCATGGTTTTACCATCCGTACCCCACCTGGCACATGGCAATGGGGCAGTTGTGGAATCATATGGATTTGTTGTAAGACTTGCCAAAGTTGTTGGCCTTGTAAATCTGGTGCCAGCTGTAGGAGCAACGGCATAGGGTATTTTTTGGAAGGTCTGTATTAAATTGCCATTGGTCGTTCTTACAACAGTCCCTTGAAACGTTCCTAATGTCGTCGTTACCGTAGCCGTCTGAGAACTTACAAAACAAAATTTCAGTCCATAAAAAAATATCACCAGTAGCGCTGACATATTGTCTCGTATCGTTGAATAGATGGGATGGTCAAAAATTTTGTACGTTTTTAGTTCCAAATTAGTCAACCATAAAATGTGACCTGTTAAAAGTCACGCATCGAATCGACACGTTCAATTATCCTATTCAATTCGGTACTGGATTAAATGACCAGACTCGATACGTTTTGGAGGTTAATGGGTCGTACTCATATTGGGCTAGGATACTTTTTCTGTTCATACACGACCAGAGGTAAACTTAAATCCATGAAGCTTTATAGCCAATGAATTACATGGAAAGTTTATTTGAAACGAACATTGAAATCACATTAAGGTCCAAAACAAAAACAAGGAGACAATAAAATAGTATTGATCAAAGCCTCTTCTTGCGCAAGCAATAACTACATGACAACTTGACGAAGTGTCCAAGTCTTCGAATCGGAAAATGCTGGTTATCTAATTCAACGCGCCGTTGTTTATCCAAAATAGTGAATCGTCTTGGTAAAAACTAGGCCTCATGGATGAATTGACGTTGATGCTCAAGTAGCAATTACTCGAACCGTACGTAGACCAATGTACTTTCGTGTAATTCGATGGCGTCGGATTCCGGAACTTTGCGAAGTTCGTTAAGAGTTCACTGAACAAATCTCTTATGTAGTTATCATTCGAATCGAATACGAATTGGGTTGTGGCGAAATTTTCAACCAAGTTAATTTCCAAGTACCTGAAAGCTCCACTGGCTTCCCAGTACGGCCCGCTGGCGCGACGGTCGTAATCGAAAGAATACATGTATACTTGCGTGTTTCCTTGACGTCGCAAGAAGTTTACAGATTTATAGACCGGCGCCATCAGGTGGAAAGACGTTGAGACTCTGCCCGCCCTGTGCAACCAATAGTATGGATCTGTAGTGTCTGGTGATACTACGCTTACAACATACTTTTGCACGCAGGCTTGTTTCAAGCTGTTGGCGAGAGTCGCTCCGTACATATCATCGGTAACCAAATTCAAACAGGTGTTGCTCACGAAAGCAGGCACGTTGAATGTGGTGTTGAAATTAGGCGGTAAAGCGTTGCCGGTGTTTATGACAAACATGAATAATTCCGCCAACCAGTCGTCTTTCATTATTCCAACCATTACAGGAACATTTGGCCGTCTGGCCGCTAGATTTTCGAACGTATCTGGTATGACACCATTGGCGCCATCGATCCTTGGTCGCCAGTAATAATTGTATAAAGAGCTACCGGGGTCGAATTGGCGAATGTCAGCTCGTCCAATGGCCGATGTAATACTACCGGTTGAATTGTTCTGGAGGCACGTCAGTACTTGAGCCCTTTGACCGGTATTCCATAAGTTACGAGACGTGTCATCACAACCGATCAGATCTGCTAATCTTTCTGACCTACATGCATAAAGTAATTATAATTAGATATACGAATTGCATAAAGTATTTGGCAATGTCACCTGGACAGAGTAACGTTATCATTCTTTATCACCGATGGATCGAACGTTGTACCATCTATTAGAATGACAGATGAGAATAATCCACTGGCTAAAGGTGATAAAAACAAAATCTCCGACATGACTGCCCCGGATTCTTCTCCCATTATTGTAATCCGATTTGGATCTCCACCAAAAGCTTGGATGTTCGTCCTGACAAATCTCAATGCTTCCAATGCATCCCACACGCCCCAGTTACCCAAAGCATCAGTGGTGCCGGTTGTGAAAAATCCAAATGGTCCCTGTCTATGATCCACTTGGACTATGATAACCTCCTTGGATACAAAATTATCACCTAACGCATTGTTATCATAATTTGGATGGCCACCGTCATTAAAGCCGCCGCCTTGGATCCAGAACATAACCGGCAAGCAACAAGTTACTGTCGACGGAGTTAGGATCTTCAAGTACAAACAGTCTTCGCTGGATGTCGGATCCAAAGTTTTGCTATCAGGTCCCCATCGGGCGCAAGCTGGTTTAGCCGTCGAAGCATCGTATGGATTAGGGCTAAGCGGTTGCAGTGGTTGAGGTCGTGAAAATCGTGGAGTCGGTGGAGTTTGAGCGTAGGGTACTCCGAGGAAGGCTCTCATTTGATATCCATTGACGGTGGTAAAAAGCTGTCCTTGGATGGTCCCTTGTGGTATAGCTACTGATACAGCTTGACCACCAACTTCTCTACAGTAAGGACTCATAAATAATAATAAACAGAGTGCAGGAAGACCTGTCGACATCTTTCAAAACAAATTTTACTCACTGAACTCTGTTTTGAGGATACTTCGCACTCCATCATCAAGGCCATCAAATAAAACGAAATTATTTTGAGTACCCGTCAATTTCATTGGTCATTAATCCAATAACACTTTTTTAATTTCGAACTAAGCGATATTTATGGCATCCGTTTCGACCTTGTTCCAGTTTCGGCGGAACTGGAACATTTAATATTTGTATAAAAAAAATGATTAATTGGTCACGTTCATTGACACGAATAACAATCATTTACGAATGTAATTTAGTACCGTGTTCCCACCATGAAACGATGTAACTATTTTGAACGGGGAAGAATGTGCTAACATTCTACACCAAATTGTTGAGCTTTCACATCCAGTTTGTATTTGAATAAAAAATTTACCACCAAGGGCCGTACCATTACACAGTTAGGGGAGCGGGGCAGCCGACCGAAAGATCTATGTTGGATAAAAATTTTGATTAGCCATGAATTAGTTCTCAACTACAGCCAAGTATGGTTCAAATATAGATAGCTCATTATTAGAATTCAGTGTGCTCCCGAGTTATTAACACTCCTGACTATCGCATTGGCTGAAATTAGCAGCTCCCTGAAGATCTTGTATTAATACATTGTACCCCAGCTTGCATGTTGTCATATTTTTATATGAGCACATTTAATTTATTTGCTGTGTTCCAGACTACCTTTGATAAAGATGAAACAATAATCAACTGGACGGCAGCAAAAAAACAATGATACCTGTTATAACTGGCATGACTAATCAGACGGTACTAGAATATTACAAGTTTTTAATTGGAAAGTTAGCATTTAGTTCAGGCCACCATTGTTTATCCAAAATAAAGAATCGTCTTGATAGAAACTAGGCTTCATTGATGAACTGACGTTGAGACTCAGGTAGCAATTTCCCAAGCCGTATGTCGACCAAAGAACTTTCGTATAGTTCGATGGCGTCGGATTCTGGAATTTTGCGAAGTTAGTCAACAGGTCACTGAACAAATCTCTCATGTAGATGTCATTCGAATCGAAGACGAATTGAGTTGTGGCGTCCAGTAGATTTATATCCAAGTACCGAAACGCGCCGCTAGCCTCCCAGAATGGCCCGTTGGCTCGACGGTCGTAATCGAACGAATACATGTAGACTTGAGAATTTCCCTGACTTCGCAAATAGTTGACTGACTTGTAGACTGGTGCCATGAGGTGGAAAGATGTGGAGACCCTGCCAGCTCGGTGAAGCCAAAAGTACGGATCGGTAGCATCCGGTGACGTGACACTGGCCGCGTACCGTTGAACACATGCTTGTTTCAAAGTGTTCGCTATTGTTGCTCCGAACATATCATCAGTGACCAAATTCAAACAAGTGTTGCTGGCGAATGCAGGTACATTGTACGTCGTGTTGAAACCAGTCGGCAAGGAGTTGCCGCTGTTTATGACAAACAAGAACAGTTCGGACAACCAATCATCTTTCATTATGCCCACTACGACCGGTACATTTGGCCGCCTAGCGGCGAGGTTTTCGAAAGTATCCGGTATGATACCGTTGGCGCCATCGACTCTGGGTCGCCAGTAGTAGTTGAACAAAGAACTGCCGGGGTCGAAAGGCCGAATATCAGCTCGACCAATGGCCGATGTGATACTTCCAGTGGAATTGTTCTGGAGGCATGCCAACGCTTGAGCCCTTTGACCGGTGTTCCACAAGTTCCTCGTTGTATCGTCGCAGCCAACAAGGATGGCTAATCTTTCAGATCTAAAAAGATAAACTATAGTTGCAATCAGCTTTTAAAAATGTGCAGCAATTATTCCACATTCTTACCGAGATAAAGTTAAGTTATCATTTTTTATCACTGATGGATCGAACGTTGTACCGTCTATTAGAATAACGGATGAGAATAATCCACTGGCTAATGGAGATAAAAACAAAATCTCCGACATGACCGCTCCAGATTCTTCACCCATTATTGTAATCCGATTTGCATCGCCACCAAATGCTTGGATATTCGTTCTGACAAACCTCAACGCTTCTAATGCATCCCATACACCCCAATTACCTGGTGCATCCGAGGTGCCAGTCGTGAAAAATCCAAATGGTCCTTGCCTATGATCCACTTGAACTATGATAACCCCCTTGGATACGAAGTTGTCTCCCAATGCATTGTTATCAAAATTAGATGTTCCACCATCGTTGAATCCGCCAGCTTGTATCCAAAACATAACCGGCATGCAACAGGTTACTGTTGATGGCGTAAGGATTTTCAGATATAGACAGTCTTCGCTTGAGTTTGGGTCCAAAGTTTTACCGTCGTCTCCCCATCTAGCGCAAGAAGGTTTGGCTGTCGAAGCATCGTAAGGATTTGAGCTCAATGTTTGCAGTGGTTGAGTTCTTGAAAACCTTGGAGTCGGTGGAGTTTGCGCGTAGGGTACACCAAGAAAGGCTCTCATTTGATATCCATTGGTAGTTGTAAGAATCTGTCCCTGGACTGTGCCCTGTGGGATAACAATTGATACAGTTTGGCCATCAATTTTTTGACAGTATCGACCAACAAATAATATTATCCAGAGTATTTGAAGATCTCTTGTCATATTTTGAATTAGATTTCGCGCACAGACTGCCTGGGTGCCGAGCCACCTAACTTCATTATCGAATCCATTAGTTAAAAAATTATTATTGTATCAATTTTCGTTGGTCATTAATCCAAGCACTTTTGAATGACAATTTCACAATTTCAAAAAAGTTTTAGTTTAAGCGACATTAATCGTGTATTGGTTATGACCTTGTTCCAGTTTCAACGTAACTGGGACAGTTAATAAATAAAAAACTGTGAGTAATTGGTCGAGCTCATTGACTCGTGTGACAGCTATTTACGAATGTCATTTGGTATTAACATCAAGCGACATCGGTTTAGATTCCAAAATCTGAAACGTAAGCAAATGAGGGAAATTGATTTTTGCAAAAAAATTAGCCCATGCGGAAAGAGCTCGAAATATTTATTTCGATCGACAGTCTTTGATCGTAATCAAGCAGATTGTATAAATAACGACACCAAAATTACAACTTTTCATACAGTCGAACATTTTTTTAGTGGAGTACCTATTTACTCATCTTAAGCCGATTACGCTTATAAACCGCCCTCGATTATAGGCCGCATACAAATTCAATTGAAAATACTCTTTCCATTGCTTTGTACAGTTTTTCATACTTTAGTAAGAGTTAATGAAAAATAAGGGGTATAGATGTATAAAATTTGTCGTTTTTCAAACATTTAAAAGATTCAAGATTTATGACGTCAGCGTACGGTTTTGTAAAACAGTTTCTTCGTTGTTTGTAAAATAGTTTCTTTTTCGACGTCAGCGTATGGTTATGTACAGTTTCTTTTAAACTCCCATACAAACTTAATCGTATGAAATTTCTGTAAATAAATTCATCCAAATACGTCTTGAGAAAACTAGTTTTATTACTATATATTTGTCCATGAATGAAAACCAACTTCATTCACAAATTTTCATCATGTCTTTCGTTTTGATTGTATTTTCATTTGTGTCATGCATCCTGTCCATTTACGCATCGTGTCCTAGCGGTTATACGAATTACCAGCAGAGGGCCTGTTTTCATTTCGAGTATTTCGAGGACGATCTTATAACTATTGCCGACGCTGAGAAGATATGTAAAGATGCTCCGTATGGAGCATCTTTGGCTTCCATCGATGATCAAAACCAGGAAGAGTTTTTGGAGGCCAAATTTATGTACGATCCCAAGCAGAAGTATACAGTTTGGATCGGACTTAAACGAAATCCCAACGATCTGCAAAAGTTTATTTGGGGCGATGGCAACAATAGCACGTACCGCAATTGGGCACCGGGAGAACCAAATATGTTTCAAGGTGAACCCGAATACTGCGTACATTTGGATGGAAGATTCAACAATGGTGTTAAGCACAACGGCTGGAATGATGCACCGTGCGATAGTAAAGAAGTGCATGGAGTATTGTGTCGAGCTGAGTTCATAAAAGTGGAAACCGATTACCCATTCCTAACACTGGTTCAGACAGAAGTACCAAAACTTAAGATTTTAACCAATTCGGTGCTTGATTCTGTGCAAACGACGCCCTCAAATAAAATCATTTCAATGGAATCCAATTCAACTGTCGATTGCAGTAGCAAGGTAGCATGGGCGATTGGCGGTACAGTATTCGGTATCGTACTTTTGATCCTCCTCTGTTTTGCTGCAGTTATTGGTTACCGTAAATTATACAAGGTCTATCCAATGATACCTGTGATTCGATTTAAAAACTAAACTGTCTTATAATCTTTGCTCATGATCTTTTGCTGAGTTTGTTTGTATGTTTTTATTTTGTACATTGATAAAATTACTTTCTAAAATCAAGTGTTTCGAAAACCAGCCGCGGATTGTATCATAAAAACGATTATATTGTTGATGGCCATGAGCGTTGTTTTCACACCAAAAACGACTGAAGCTTGGCTTGTTTAGAATTTGAAGACAATTTTTTTCTTACAACATTATTAGATTCGTTTTAGAATCGAAATCCACTTCCTACTGGTACGTCATTGGGAGTTGCTCCATTTTGCCATTTTTAAACATGAAACTTCAGTTTTACTGTTTTTGGTTGTTTTTGTATTAATTTATAATCTTAATGCGACATTTATCAAACGATAATAAAAGTGCCGTTTTTTAACCGACCATGTACGAATTAGAAATACTAATGTCAAGAACGTGGCTGTATAAGCGATACGGATTTTGTCTTTTTGAATTGTATATTTTGAATTTGCAATAATTTAGAAAGGATGTAAAACCTGTTGCAATACAAATTTACTCTGATTCACTAGTTTTTTTAAATTAACTTTGTAAGTTTTTCTTCTTCGACGAATATTTTTGTTTGACTTTCGTTTTTTTTTTGCTTTTTTCATTTATGCGTTCTTGGCAAGCGAAGCCTGCAAAAATTAATTGCAACAACTATTTGCAGGATTCATCACAGATTTCCATTTTTGCACCAACAAGCCAACAACTTCACTCCATATGTTTGACTTGTTCAATAACTCAGTCCGAAACTCTAACTGAGTTGAAACTTGAGTCCGGAACTTTGTTCTGGAACTGCAAATACTGTAAATGAAAATTTCACAAATGTAAAAAAGTAATGTTGAAAAAGTTGAGGTTACCAGACATAAAAA
>JAQGBA010000792.1:0-23901 GCA_034698125.1 Prionchulus punctatus
TTATTACCTGAGTGTATTTTACTATGAAATTAATTTTTTCTACTGTGTATTTAATTTTAATTCAATCGATGAGGTTTCATTTCTACAAGTACTTGTATTTACTATAGCTGTTAATACAAGTGATACAAAAAGAAAGAAGTACCGATACTTAATAATAAGCTAATTTTATGACAAGTAAAAGCGAAAATAAGTTTAAAATATATGCACAAAATTTAATTTTAATTATCGAATCGATTATATGTTGTTGTTTTTATTGCTTTTGCTGCATATTCGCTTACGCTTTGGACAAAGCTTTCTTCTTCTTCTATTTAACGTAATAACTTACACCTTCCTCCCAATCGAACGGATCCGTAAACGATATATTCTTCCTTAGCATGTGACCATTTAAAATTCCACGATAATAATGAAAATTAGGTTCATCGTCGTAAGTCAAAGTCGATATTGAGTCATATATTTTAACGGTTTCCGCCGGTAGATTTGCTAGTAGATCAACTTTTCTATGTTTCTTCATATCGCGAACTTTGCGAGAATCATTCGCCCTGCCACGGCAAATGGCCTTTTATAAATTCAATCATAACGAACATCAAACTCCATAAATCGTCGCGCGGCCCTAACCGTAATCTATCGTGATAGTCAACGATGCATATTTAATCGTACCTAATTATAAAACATGAATAATTTTGACGAAAAAATCGAACTGTACATCTCAAAAATTAACTGGCGCTATCAAAATCAATCAAATACATAGAGCGAAAATTTGCCTCTGAAAGCTGTTAACGCGCGTGGATCGCGAACTTTGCCGGTTTTTAATCGAATCGACGTATTAAACCAAAATCGAGTAAATAAACGGTTCGACAGTCGGACGGATTTATTCCAATGGTGAAATTAGCTGGTTTTATGTCTCTATGAAGCAAGTCGAACGAATGCACGGTTTCGATGGCTTCGAAACATTGCATGGATAACAGTAGAGCTGTACCAATCGTGAAATGAAATTTCGGACACGAACGACGAAGATCGGATAAATTTCTGCCCATCAATTGCATGACGACGAACGTTTTTCGGCTGTGCTCGCCGCAGTGAACGAATCTGGCGAAATGTCGATTGCATTGCAACTTCTTCAAAACGCTAGTTTCTAAATCTAATCCTGGTTCATCTCGCGCCGGCTTCTTTAATTCGAGCTAGAAAGTGAAACAAAACAAGCAAAGTACCTTGGCTGTCCAGTGAATTAAAAGATTGGAATCCTCACTTTTAATGCGCAAACTTCGTGTTTTTTCAAATCGTAAACTTCATAAACAACACCAAAACCTCCTTTGCCGAGCACGTTAAATATCTGAATCTATTTTGAATTTTTTTCACCTTTTAGGCACGCTTCTTTCTTTTTATCGGTTTTATGCATAGCGTCTACCATTATTTTCGAGAATCTAAGAATAAATTTTGGATTTTCGATACAAAATAATAAATTATCTAAAAATCAATAAGTTGTTGGATTCTTCATAAAAGTTTTGAATTTAAAAATTTGATGCAGATTAAAATTAATAAAAAAAGTAATATAAGGTTTTACTCTTTGTTAATAAAATATTTTAGCACGAATTGATTGAAATTTACTGCGGAAAAAAAGACGACCGTTCAACGGTAACTAGAAATTAAAAATGATGCGATACACAACATAATCTGTTTTACGATTTACACCAAAGCTCAATTTCGAAGCGATTTTCACCACTTTTAGCGCGAAGTTTGGATAATTTGGAAACTTTGCAAAAATGGTTTTATTATGAAACAAAAAATAAGCCACCAATATATCAAATCCGCATAAATACAATAAGCTATAATATCAAAAATGGAAAATTATACATCCAAAGATCTAAATTAATGCATTTATGAAAAGGAGATGGATTGTTCTGAACTTCGCTTTTTGCATTTATGTTTGTATGTTCGATATTGTTTTCATTGGATTTGTTCCCAGAGTTGTCAACTTTCTGTTTATGTACCTATTACTTTACATAACACGTTTTATGAAACACTTTCATTTTACTAATTGTCCGCTTCGAAACCGGTCGGTTCGCGAATGGCAGCAGTAGCAAACAAGTCAGCGACGGCTAAAGGAAATCGTTGCAGCGTTTGCGGTCAAATCTTGGAAGGAAAAGTAACATACGCAGCTGAGAGATTTTGGTAAGTCGCATGTCGATTTTGTCACAGTCGATGTTAACTCAATAACATTATTAGCATTATTTATACTTTTTTAAGGTGCCAAAATCATTTTACATGTGCTCGATGCAATGTCACTTTACGCGAAGATCAATACAACACGTTCGATGCGAAAGCCTATTGCCCGAAATGTTTCGAATTGATGCGACCGAAATGCAGTAAATGTGCTCAACCGATGTTGGTCAGTCAACAATTTTTGAAAATCGGAAAAATCGTATTCCATGACACGTGCTTTTCTTGTACGGCCTGTAACGTCAAACTGGATCCGGGGGCTTTCGTTTTCGAACAGAACACGCTCATGTGCGAACCTTGTACGGTGAAAAGACACGAAAAATCAAAAGGCGGCGGCGGCGGTTAAATTTTTGTTTCATACACTGTGTATTATGTGATTGCAAATTTCGTTAATATTCGTTAGAAGCTGTTTACGTTATTTATATTTAATACTTGTTGCATTATAAAGTGTAATTTTAGATTTTGCATCAAAACTGCATCAAAACAGCAACATCCCGACTAGCTTCAAAACTGGATTTTAGTGTCCTGTCTTAAAAAGCGGTACACCGAATGATCCGAAAAACTAATCATCTCTCAAATTGCAAAAGTGTTTGAATGCTGCTAGAGCTACGCCTATCGAATCATGTCAACCCAATGTTGCCTGACATTATGTCCGCCTACAGAAAGAACTTCTCGTGTGAAAGCGCCCTACTAAATCTTACGGACAAATTGAGGCTGCTGCTCGATAGTCGCAAACACGTTTTACTAATTGCTGCTGATCTGTCCAAGGCTTTTGACAGTTTGCCAATCGGATTAACCATAGCAAAACTACGAGCATTTGGGGTTTGCGACAAATCACTCCAATTCATCAAATCGTACCTGACCAGCAGATCATACGTTGTCAAAATCAACGAAGCCACCAGCAGCATCGTGACAACATTCAAAGGGGTCCCCCATTTTGCCCTGGGGTCATTAATCTGGAACGTATTTCAGGCGGATCTGCGCTGGTCACTCGCAGGCACTGATAGCCTAGATCACAATGTGCATACCAGCATTGCAAGTCAGTACGCAGACGACACCAACTTCCTCATCGCGTCGAAACATCCTAGCGAACTTTCCACCTTAGCCAACGATTATTTGAACCCTGCTCTCAACTGGTACGAAATGAACTTCTTGCAAGTCAACGAATCGAAATTTCAAGTCGTGCGCTTCCTTTCTGGCAAACTGAAGACGCTATTTGAAACTTCGCTGAGAATTCGGAAGTTACGAGTCGACATATGCAGTGCTATGAAAGGCGTGGGCGTAACCATAGACAGTGAGGCCACTCTGGAACCGCAGCCAAAGACATCTGCATGAAAGTCAACATGAAACTGGCTTGTCTTCGAAACTTCAGAAAATGTATCACGGAAAAAACCGACTGGATGCTCTTCCTCTGCTACATTGTCTCTCCGTTTTGTGTACTGCAATTATCCTGCAAATAACCTCATAAGTCGATGCCCGGCACACCCACGATCAGCGTTTTATCCATTCCTGCAGAACTATCCTAAGGGATTGGAAGTCATCATCGAACATAATCCTTGAAAAAATTACGATCAACAATCCAGCCAATTTTCGCTTGTATCGCTGCTGCGCCTTATTTAATCGAATTACTACTGCATACAGGGTGTCCCGAAATGATCCGGCCCCCCCTAGAGCAACATAGGCGAGCGATACAACAAAATGCAATATACCATCTTGTAGAGAATTCAATTCTGCGTTTAATGAGCACATGCTGATCGCTGTATCTTTATTCTGAGCAATGTTATTACAAAAAAACCAAGACCACCTCAATTTTCACAAAATCAGCCAAAATTCAATCGATTAATAATCAGTTTTACATCCGTTTGCATTTCTAACTTAACTAAAACGTCTTGGCATGGAACACAAGAGATCTTGAAACAGATTCTGATCGAATTCCAACTCCAACGAAACAGTGTTCAAATTTTTTCTCAATGTGTCCATGGAATAACGTCCTGGACCTTCTTCCAAATGCATCAGGCGTTCCACGCGATCTTTCACGATTTCGGTCGGATTCAAGTCTGAGCTATTTCTGGGCCACTTATCGTTGCCCCAAAAGTTCAGACCTTGCTCTCGAAGCAAGTTCTGAGTCGCATTTGCACGGAGGTGAAACTGATTATTAATCGATTGAATTTTGGCTGATTTTGTGAAAATTTGAGGTGGTCTTGGTTTTTTTGTAATAATATTGCTCAGAATAAAGATACAGCGATCAGCATGTACTCATTAAACGCAGAATTGAATTCTCTACAAGATGGTATATTGCATTTTGTTGTATCGATCGCCTATGTTGCTCTAGGGGGGGGGGCGGATCATTTCGGGACACCCTGTACAAAGCAGCAGCCAAAGCCCTCAGTAAAAATGAAAAAGCCAAGTTACAACTTCCACCAAAAAGCGTTCCAAGGTACCTAATCCACCTGTTTACTCCATCTGCCTCCTCAACGAGAAGTGTTTTCAAAACCAAAGATTTAAATACAAACACTATGGTGGAGCAACATTTTCGGCCCTCTGTATCAGATTACCTGCCTACCGAATAATGTAAACGAGAATTTTGCCTTCAGGAACGCCTACAACGAACTATGCAAAGTTGACTTATCCCACGACTCAAACTGCTTCCTACGAGCCTTATTTATAAAAATGTATCTTATACATTTTTAATTTTAAATTTAATGTCTTTCAACCTGTAACGTTCACCTTTGCATTTTACCTGTTCTACAAATGTTAGACACGCAAATGTTCATACATAGCTTACACAGTTTTTTAAAATAAACTATTTTATTATCATTATTATTATTTTGTTGATTAAAATTAATTTAAAATTTTCGAGATGATTGAGTTCTAAATTTTAGCGAAATATTGCAAATTGTACAATTGTACATACATTTCGAGAAACGTGAAATACAACTCTTTAATGTAGAAATTAACTTCTCACTCTTTCCATATTCAGTTTAAGGCACGAACGATATTTGAGCAAACCCTAACCGAAACAGGCAGCTGTAGAAAACTAAAATACTTTTCAGCATTTCCAAGCGAATGAAATTTAATTTGGGAACAGAAACCACCAAAACACCTATAATGTTTATAAATAAATAATTATATTTATATTAAAAAAAGTCGTCAATTTTAACTATGAAATCGATTTATTTTAAATTTAATTACTTATTTCTGCTCGAAATTGCATATTATGCAGACAGACTTATATAAAATGTTTCGCAATCGAAAACTGTATATATGCCCAAAAGTTTTCGATTTCGTCCTTCACTCGATTTAACAGCCAATTAACAATATGCTTTTTCATGAAATATGTGATTTCATTGTATAAATGAAATTTGACGGCTTCAGCCAACTTTACAAGTAGCATTTGAAAGAAAGGCTACGAATGAATAAAAAAGCGTTCAACGAGTATTTCATATTTCATGCAACCGTAATGCGAATGTATTCTCATGAGACGCCATCTGTTTCGTAGGTACTGTATAGAATGTAAATAAAACGAATCAAACAATTTTTAGCTTCTCTCTTTGTGGATCAAATTCCGACGTTTATTGAAACTATGTCGATTCATTTCGGTGGATTTAGTTTAAACGGGTATTCATGACCGTTGTAACCAAAAATTTGTTCCCATGTGACTGCCACTTGCTATTAATTTGTGCTTTAGGGAAACTGATTGTTACGGTTTTGAAAAAGATCGACAATTAGACATTGGGCCATATGAAGAATTTATTAGTAATTATATTCCGACGCTGGCCCGTCGTACGAAAAGATGGGAAAAACTTTATCATGTCACGAAATCTGATCATTTACCGCACGGAATGTTCGCAAATAGAAAAGGTAGAATTTGTCGTTATTAATTGAATTAGAGAATTTACGAAAACAAACTAGTTGTTTTTCAGTTAAACGTTTCATTCGAAAAGGCATTCCATCGTCTCTAAGACCAAAAGTATGAAATTCCTGCAATATTATATTATGATAAAATTGAAACAGAAAAGACCCTGATTTTAGATTTGGATGCAAATTACAGGAGCTGATAACATGTGTTTGGCTAATCCAGGGGAGTTTCGCAAACTTTCTCAACTTGATCTACCTGATGACATCAAACGGGCTATTGATTTAGGTAAAAACAGGTTTTGCCACTTTCCATTCACCATTCATTGCATTTTATTTCATGCCTAGATCTTCATCGAACCTTTCCAGATAATATTTATTTCAAACCATTTCCTGGCAATTCTATGATCCAGATGGAACTAATTTTACACGCATTTGCTGCGAAAAAACCAAATATCGGTTACTGTCAAGTTCGCTCGTTTTTTATTTCATTTTTTTTTCATGCTCACTCTGTCAATGTTGTTTTTACGTTCAGGGACTAAATTTCATAAGCGGATTGTTTTATTTAATTTTGAAAAATGCTGAATCAAGTTTTTGGCTAATGGTTGCCGTTATGGATAAAATACCAAAAGACTTTTACGATTCGAATATGCAAGGATTACAAAAAGAAGTCGAAAATTTGAACCAATTGATAATGTAAAACAATTTCACTTTGTGAAAACTGTTTTTGCTTCAAAGCGTTAATTTACTTTTCAGGCAATATGAACCACTAATTGGCCAAATATTTAAAAAATGTGGAGCCGATTTGTCTATGTTCACAACCAAATGGTTCATTTGCTGGTTTTTGGAAAC
Organism: Prionchulus punctatus; assembly: GCA_034698125.1. Taxonomy (NCBI): domain Eukaryota; kingdom Metazoa; phylum Nematoda; class Enoplea; order Mononchida; family Mononchidae; genus Prionchulus; species Prionchulus punctatus. The sequence goes on from JAQGBA010000792.1 coordinate 6,925, forward strand.
GCTTCCGATTGAGGTTACAAGTGCAAATTTCGTGAAATTGTTTTTCATTTATAAAGCGTTGATTCAAATCATGTTTTCAATTTGTTTCAGACAGTTTTACGAATTTGGGACGTCTTTTTCAATGAAGGTTCTGACATTTTAATGCGCGTCGCTTTTACCTTGATCGTTCATAATAAAGAAAGGTTTATGAAATGTTCCAATTTTTCGACCGTTGCGGACGTTATGAAGATAATTGCAACCGACCCGTTTGCATTAAATTGCCATCAATTTATGAATGTAAGACCGAATTCAAACATTTACCTATTAAAGTTAATCTTTTCTAATGATTGGAGGAAGTGTTTTCGTTACCAGTTCCGATTCGAAAAGAAATCAAAAATTTGTGCAGTAACGTCTCCGACTAAACTTTCCAAGTCACTTTCAGAGATCGTCATTATTTTTTATTTTCCGACTTTCGTTTATCGTTTTCGGGTTTGTAATACTATTATACCGTGCCTGTTATTTGGAGCTATTTTTATTTCTTTTATCTACGTTGCCATTTTTTTGGATCGTTGGCGATCAAAAATACAACAAATATCTTCAATTTGAAACCTATGTAAAGTGCAAATTTGCAAAAAGAAATGAGATTTCTGTACAAAGTGCTTGTACAAAGCACCAATCTGGCTGAAGAACGTTAAACAAATTTGGTATTCGTGAAAGATCGTTTTTCAACTAAAATTACACTGGCTAGATTTTAATCGTACTCTTTTTGTTTTCAATCGTTAATTGACATAGAAGCAAAAGTTTATCCGAAGCAAAACAAATAAATTTCAAATGCGCCTTTTAGCCTCCACTTTTGCCACCCCAAGGCGATGAAGCGGCTTGCTTGTCTTGAATCGTATCATTTTTGATTGGGTTCGAAATCGTTTTCGTTTGCAAGATTTTTCGGGAAAATCTAATCGAACCCGTGACAGGATCACGTCCGAAATACTTCACGACCAACTGGTCGCCAACTTTTAATCCAAGGATGCTAGGATGATCGACTTTTCGTTGATCCAGTTGACCGTTTGGTATATAGACCGGCGTCGAGTTCGGCGTTAAAGTCACTTTTACTCCTCGATTTAAGACTTCGACAATAGTCGTTTTGCAAATCGCTCCGAATTCCAATTCCATTTCTTTTTCTTCCGTCGCAGACAAATACTTCTCAATCATTTCCTTCGCTTCGTTTAATGCGGTTTGATTCCAACCGAAAATCTTATATTTTTGCGGATCCATTTGAGTTATTTGAACGCCGGTTTCCGATTCAACCGTTCTGAAAACAAACCAAATTAGGAAACAGCTTAATATAAATAAATTGCCACATTTTCAAAAACGACGCAGATATCGTAAAGGAACCTACTTTAAATTGTATCCACCCGGACCCAAAAGCTTATGACGTTTGTTGACTGGTACGATGAATTCTTCGACAGCTGGACCATTCCCTTTTAATTTCGTCCTCGGCTGTTTCAAGCCTTCTTTGGCCATGATATCTAAAACTTCGGCGCGTCCAACTTCGGCTCGATTCAAAGAATCGGTAAGCATATCGTAAGTTAATCCGCTGGGCAGCTTTACGTCCAATTGGATCGCCGTCAATCCGTCGCTCGTGCCAGCTATTTTGAAATCCATATCACCCATAAAATCTTCCAGGCCAGTTATATCGGTCAATAAACGATAATCGTCAACTTTCGTTGGATCATCTGGATTAACCTACACAACCAAATGCACTGAAATCCTATAGCCATGGCACAACGATGGTCATTCTCATTAGCTAAAGTGGGTGAACAACTACGGTCATTGGGCGACTAAAAGCATTAGCCATTGAACAACTAGTCATTGAAAGGCTACAGCCACTGCACAAACGTGTGCACATAAGACGCCTGCAAAACAAAAAATTACTTTCGTTATCAATCCGATCGCTAATCCGGCGGCGGCAGACGCGATTTCAACACCGGCGTCCATCAATGCCAAACTTCCGGCGCAAACGGAAGCCATCGACGAACTGCCGTTGCTTTCGAGAACTTCGCACGATAGACGAGTTGCGAACGGAAAATTCTTCGGCATCAAACATTTCAAAGCCTTTTCTGCCAACGCGCCGTGACCAAGTTCGCGTCGTCCAGGTCGTCCGGATCCTAATTCGTTGTTGGCATACGGTGGGAATTGGTAATTTAACATGAACAGCTTTTCTTTATCTGCTCCCATAAGAACGGATATGGCGTCGCTTCGAAATGACGATTCGATCGAATCCAACGTTACTGAGCATAAGACTTGCGTATGGCCTCTTAAAACGAGAAAATATTCTGTCACGTAATTTTACTTACAAAACAAAAAAAACCTTTGAAAGACAGCTGAACCGTGTAAAGGAGCGAATAAATCAACTTTGCAACTTATCGGTCGAAGTTGTTTAAAATTTCGACCGTCTGAACGTCGGTCAGTATCAAATATAAGTTTTCGAAAAGCATATTTGCATCCCATCGTAAAGGCTTCCTCTAAAATATTTGGTTCGAAAAGTGTGGCCGAAGCGGCGTAGCTTTCTTTCAGTTTCGCTAAAACATCTTTTTTCAATTCATTAATAGCGGCGTCTCGTGACAATTTCGTATGTTCGGCGTTCGAATAAATGTCGATCATTTGTATTTCTGCCAGCGTTAAAATTGCGTCGACGTGTTGCTTTTCGGGCACGAATAACTTTGCTAATGTGGCACGATTTTCTTTGCCGCAAGTAGATTTCAATTTGAGCAATCCTTCAATAATTTTTTCAGTTTCTTTAAGGCCAATCTTCAAAAAAAACGAAAATCGTTTAAAAGTGAAAAACGGGGCAAAATTTTAGTTTGTCATACATCGATGCAAGTTAAAAAGTCGAACAACGGTAACTGATTGGCGGATCCGTCTAGCATTATAATTCGGCCGTTGGACGCCGCGACAAGGACGCAATTTAAGCTGCTTTTTTGCAATTGTCGTCTGGTTGGATTAACGACGCAGCTACCGTCGATGAAAGCCAATCTAACCGCGGCGACGGGTCCATTCCAAGGAATATCCGATATCGTTAGAGCTGCGGAGGATGCATTTATTGCGATAACGTCCGGATCGCTAACGCCGTCGGCCGCCAATACGTTGCACGTTAACTGAACGTCGTGCGAAAATCCTTTCGAAAATAAGGGGCGAACCGAACGATCGATCATTCGAGACGTTAATATTTCTAAATCACTCGCGCCTAGTTCTCTTCTGAAAAAGCGAAATTCTTGTTACGATTGCGACGAATCGTTGTCGATTTTGTAAACCTCAGAAAATTGGACGGAATTCGTCCGGCGGCTGCCGCTTTGTGACGATAATCGACGGTTAGCGGCGTAAAACCGATCCCAAGCAATTTCGGCTTAGAAACTGCTGTCACGAGAACGGACGTTTGACCAATGGCTCCGACGACGCAACCGTCTGCCATTTTCGCCAATGATCCAGTTTCGAAACTTATTTCGCGGCCGCCGACGTTAACTTTGGATACTTTGGATCGAATTTCGGTCGAATAACGCGAAAACGAAGGACGACTAAGGCGCATCTTGGATGCGAATTTTGTAAAATAATTTGATAACATGTTTAGAGTGTTAAAATCGATGAATATTCGATCGATTTTATTTCATATAATGAAATAAAAAACAGATCGGTCCAAACAAAGTTACGATAGAAAAAAATCACACTTTAGCGAGTTTAATATTACAATTAAAAAATGCCAATTTAATTTAAATCGTCGTCGTCGAATAAATCTTCAAATTCTACAAACGACAAAACAAAAAACTCGTTACGATCACTTTAAAAAAACTTAACTTAAAAAGGAAACAATACCATTAAAAAAATCTTGATGAACCGCTTTTTCATTCGAAGCCAAATCCAATAACAAATTTTGCGAGTTAGACTTAAAAATCGTCGTTTTCAGAATCGAAAAGTAAAGTGACAAGATTAAAAAAAAAAATTGAAAAAAACTTACTTCATCCAGTTCCATTCCGCTTTCCGAAAAGTCGTCGTTCGCCGGACGCATTTTATCCACGGCTAATTTATGAGACAAATTTTGAAACTAACGGTCGGCAAGAATTTAGTAACGTTATTGAATTCGTGCGGCATCAAATAATCGTTCCAAATCGTCGTTATTGAGATGCGAACGTTTTTCAACATTCCCGGGAAATTAAAAAACCCCAAAGTACTTTTCCAGTAGTTGCTTTCGCTATACTGTATAGTACGTAAATCAAAAAAGGAAAACAAAAAATTCGCCTATCAGAATCAGGTCATTTTTTGTTTCGTAATCCCTTCAAATTAAAATAAATTATTTCACGTCAATTTTATTGGTCAGCAAGCAACTAACGAATGAAAATATAGAGCGGTAGTAGGCGTGGTAAATTTACGGTTGCAAAATATTGCCATACAATAATTCACAGAAGGTTATCGACAGCTCAGATTGTAATTTCTTCTGTTTGGTCTTTGAATTAAAGTGAAGTATAAGTGAAGTTTAAAACCAGCTTCTTTTAAAAAAGAGATAAAAAAACTCGGGTTATGTAACTCTCTTACACAATTATTTTAGCATGTGCGATGCTATATAGTTGAGAAATCGAGAACAATTTTGTTTCATAATGTAAAACCATTCAAAAGCCATAGTTGCATTCGAAAAAAACGCGACTGAAAACCTGCCCATAATTCAAACGTGACTATAACTATTACGAAAAAGGGCGAGATTGCAAAATAGGAACTCATTGTTGTAGTCAGGCTTATTTAAGGAAAACGCAACGAATCGTTGTTATGTTATTTTTTTGAAAAAACATAGATATCTCAATCGTATGCGTTATTCAATCAGAAATTGAGTACATAATGTTGAATGTGGAAAAATTTTGTTCGCATTAATCGTGGTTAACTGTTTTTGTAATTAGCTGCTATTTTAGCGCGTATTTGCACTTGCACGTCTTGTTAGCAATCGCAGCGCATAACAACAAAACATAACAGGAATGAATTGTTGACGCTAAAATTTTTTTTTGTGAAAGAAAGCCTTTCACTTTTCATTTCTGCCGAATTTGAAGAAATAGAAACGAATGCTAAAAGTAAAGAATAGCGCACATTTACTCATAGTCATATTCGAACTAGCATATCGTCTTAGCTGCGCCAAAACCGTAAACGGCTGTTTTGAAAGACAGACCTCGCTCGGCATGTCGAAAACTTCGGGAAAAATTACTGAAAGCAGATCAAATCGGAAATTGAGGCAAAAGCTAGTTTGAAACGCAATATTTTGTTCACTTCATTGAAAATTAATGTAGAGAAAGTGAAAAAAAGGAATCGGCGTTCTTTTTCCTTCAGATAACGATCGTACGATTTTTGCGTTCCTTCCATAATCTCAAGTGATTGCCATCCCCAAACCGTAAACAAGAAATTTTATTTTCCAATCAAAATTATTGAAAATTAAATTAAACAAATACTATGTACCAAAGAATCTTTCAATAAACTTTGGAGGAAAACGTAAGTTGAGAAAACACAAAACACGAACGTAATTGAGAAATATGATAAGTTAACAAGGAAATTTGAAAAATCGACCGATCAGAAAATTAATCACACCGCAAACGATTGCGCACCTTACTCGATATTTGCACGGAATGGAACCAAGAACGACAAAAATACAATATCCAACGCTTATCATAGTAAAGTTTGAATTTGTTTTTCGAAAAAAAATATTTACAAATAAAACTCCGATAAGGCATCGCGATTAACAACGAACTACCGAAAAATTATTCTTACATGGAAATTTTGAAACGATAAAACCTTTTGCATCACAGGTTAAATTGTATCGACTGCTAAGACATTATTTGAAACCAAACAACATCAATCAAATTACTTAAACGTGCACAAATATAAAACTTAACCCGCCAATAAACGAAATGCCGAGTCAAAAATAATAATGTTTTTTGAAATTACAAAAACAAACAAAAAAGCAATCATTAGCAAAGGGAAAAAAGTTTCAGGTGAAAAGAAAAATAAAACCACGGAAAAATCGTTGTTATCAGAAATCAAAAGCGGGTTCCAATTTCGTCCAGGCGAGTTGAAAAAATAAGCTACGAAATCTGATGAAATCGAAATGTTACTCGTTTCTCTTAAATTGTTTCGTAATTACTGCCTCTTGCTCGAGCACGACCGATCAAATAAGCGACTAGCACGATGACGACCAACGCCGCCAAAGCGGCGCCAATGATAATCGGTATTAGGTCGCTAGTTTCTTGATTCTGGTCCAAAGTGCAAACGTGCTCTGAAAACAATAACAAGTAAGAAAATTTCAGTAATAAGACAATATAAAAGCATAAAAAATAGGCGCAAACCTGTCAGTAACGTCGTGGAATTAGGTAGAAAAGCTTCCACACGCAAACTTTGCGTTATTATCGAAAAATCCCACGTCACCTCCGTCGTTTCGTTAGCGTTGCAACGATAAGAATGATCACTGGCGGCGGTGAACATTTTTAACGCTCCTTCGCCGCTGGTCATATTGACTGGATTTTTTTTGGTTACACGAACAGCTAAATCGACAACGATTTAAACAGAAATTTAGGCATAAACAAAATAATCGTAACTTACTCCTGGAACCGCTATAATTGGGGAAAATCGCGGCGTCGTAATAGAAGTCCAACTCTGCTTGATAAACGTCGATATTTCCTTTTCCGCTGATCACGGTGTTGTTGGTAAATTTCAAAGTTAGAACCCAAGGCAGAGCAACGGGAGTAAACGTCAATTGCACGGTTTGATAATCCTGATCAACCACATTCAGTATGAAATTATAATTGCATGTGCTTCCATTTAAATTGGCCGTTGACGGAACTGGTACATTTGCGATTGCGGTTTCGCCCTGCAACGTTATACATTGCGGTGCACAAAATAAAAACAAAAAAGCACAAACGTTTTACATTAGCCATCGTGTAATTGATCAGGAGATAAATGTAACTCTGCAATTTTATGCATGTGTAACTGCTTGTTGAATTGTTAACTTGGGTAACAGTCCAGTCGCCGGGAGTAGGTTGGTTTTGCGGGCATAAAGCGTCTAAAAAGAGTTAAGAACGGTCCCAAAATAGTTTTAATTAAAATTGTTCATAAGTGTATGCAAAAATAGTTAACATTTCAGTTGTTTTTGATTTCGATCACAGATCTTCAGAGGATTGACAGATAAAACCAAAGTTAGCATCATGAACAATGTATAAATGTTTCTACATTTTAAACCAAAACGGGTATTAATAATTCAAAAACTATTTACCCGGGCCAAATTTCCCGTCTTTAATGTCGAATGGTTGTATTTTAGCATCTTTAATAACGAATTCGTTTTCGTGGTCATCGGTCATGTTTACTGAAGAACATTTGTATGCGTTTGACGACTTCGCCAATTGAACTGCGTTCGTCCAATCGATGGTGACATTATCTGTTGATAAGACATTTATGGGTAAAACAAATGTTACGATAAAATTGTTCAGCCATATTCAAGAAATTTCGGTTAAGTCAGTAGTTTTTGATTTCGATCATAAATGCTCAGAGGATTGACAAATAAACAAGAATGAACATCATTTTACGAGCTACATTTCAATTTCTTTTCAATTTTTTTGAAAGAAACTAATAAATAAATACCTTTGTATTGTAAAGTCGATTTGCTAAGTTTGACTTCGCCGTTCGAACTTTTGTCAAAGGTAAGCGACCATTTGACGTTAGCACTTTCTGTGTCGTTGGACTTTCCAGAAATTTCGAAAACGCATTGATCCTTGGTTTGGGTTCCAGTTACTATAAAATCTTTCGCCAAGCCAAATTTGTGGGGTACCTACAAAACACCTCCTAAAACTATTAAAATGTTTGAAAACAAGCTGCTTTTAATTCTACCTTGCCAGGTACGTGGACGATAAATTCGACGATTCCTTGGATTTTGCCAACGGTATTATTGTCGATTTTTAAATCAAAATTTAAAACTGTTGTCGGCTCGATCGGTTTTTCCGGACCGGCGGAATCAGACGAACAATGAACTGAAAATAATAACAAAATTTAAAATTTAAAAAAAAAAATTTTAATTTTAATTTAAAACAAACATTATTTCATAAAACAAAACCCTCAGCGGAAACGGATCCGAAGCGGGGACGGATTCGAAGCGTTCATATGCACATCGCAAGAAAAACTCACGTTATTTGCATATTAAAACAAACATTCCAATAACAAAAGAAGACCATTTCTTGTTAAACGACCGACAAAAAAAACAAAACCAGTTACGCACGTCTTTCGTCGTTCGATTTATAATTCTCAAACAAAAGTAATTTTTTGTGGTACAGTATTCGAAACTGGTCGGCGTATAAAACGATACAGAACTGTCACAACATGACGCGAAACGCCTACATTTTAATGAAATAGGTAGCGAGACGTTAAATTTGAAACTTTGCGCTGTTCGTACAAGGAGCAAAATGTAAAACAAAACCTGTATTTTTATTCGTGGGCTCTTTTGACGTATTAAAAAATTGCCACGTTACGTTACGCAATGTTAAATTTACTGCGTCATGAAGGTCGAAAGTGGTGAAGTTTGAGCAACGATATATATTTCGGTCATTATTCGACCAATTTGTCCACAAAGTAGAAGCGTAGCGAAGACCTAGTATTATTATTATAGACATCAAAAAACATGTCAGAGCAACTCAAATTGATATGTAACACAAATATACCCGGGTTAGAGGCGTTTGGAAATCGTTTTTCGTCTTGAAAGAACGAAAAATCAACTTTAGTTAGATGCAAATCAGACCATAATTTAATCAATCCGAGTTGAGAAAAAATGAATGACAATTTGTCTTGACTAGATACTATTGTCAGTTCCACTTGTTTGAAAATAAAACGACCCGAACATTTGACCGTCGAATTTACGTTTGTCATCTCAAAACGAGACGTTTCCTGAATGTTTACGAGCAAACTTTAGATTAGAAATCGATAGAAAGTTTCAAAATTTAATTTACAATGGTTCCATTAGCGGTTTCATAATTGATCTCGAAGTCAATTTCCATTTGACCCTTTGCGCAACCGTCATTGTCGAATGTTATCAGTTCAGACGACGAAAACGAAATAATACAGATAACGAACGACAACGATAAACCGGCATTGATTAAATGCATGTTTAGAGGATAAACAATTTCGATAAACAAGAATTTTCTTCACAGTATAAAGTTAAAACGCAAACTGCAGACAAACTTTTCCCGATGATTCATGTTATGATTCCTTTACGAAACGGAACACACGAACAACATGTGCCTCCGGCACTCAGTGAAAAAAAAATCACTTAACTCTCTCTACGTCTGCGTACCATTTAGCAACAGAAAAGACACAACTTTGATAAAATCTAAGCAACAAAACGCTTCGAATCCGTCGAAAAAACGTGTAAAAGGATTTCTACTTACGAAAGAGAACGGTCATCGATAGGAATAATCGTAAAAAATTTTTCCTTGTATCATAATGAGTCATTGTCGATCGGGCGATTTTTTGCAACACAATCTAGCCAAAAGAAAAAGTTATTCACAATTCCAATCTAAAATTGACAAATAAAAATGAATAGCTGACAACGAAAAAAACTTACGAAAAAAATGGAAAAAAAATAGAAAATATAGATTAGAACTCCTTATAATACAAATGAATGGATAAAGGAGACTCGAAACTACCCAATATTTCGACGACTTTGCAAAACGTAGTGACAAATAAAGCTGGCACGAGGACGTTTACGCGTAGTTTTTCCATCAACAACGAGTACATATTGCAGTTCATAAAAGTAGCGGTAAAGACAATTCTGCAATGTAGCTCATCATATTCTTGATTGAAGTGTGCTTGTTTATAATTCATCGAATTAATTAATTATCAATGATATATAACGTTAACTTTTCGGACTAAAAATGAATTTTCATAATAGTTTTAATAATAATGCCCATTACATTTAGTTCATTGACACAAATATACCTCTTTTTGTAAATTTACAATTTTCAACTATTATAATTTTAAGTCGTAAAAAAACTTCCTTTTAAAGTGAATAGTGTTTTTTGTCATTTCTAACCCATTTTGAATCAACACTGGTTGTTAGTTTCTCTCTCCTTTTTTTCAATAAATTACTAACATAATTATTTTTAATTAATTAATTCATTGATGGCAACTGAAATTCAAATAGCTCCGACCTCAAGTCAAGAAAATAAACCAAAACCACCGCGAAAGGGTGATACTGTTGGACAGTTTCACAAATATCGTTTACTTAAAAAGCTCGGTGATGGAGGATTTGGTGCCGTTTACGAAGTAGCTGAAGAAGATACGGGTCGTCATTACGCATTAAAAGTAGACGTTTTATCGTTTTCATTTCTTAAAAAAGTCGTCATATTTGTGTTTCTAACAGGTTGATTTAGAACCGTCAATTAAGTGCAAAAGCTCGATAAGTCTCGAAATTGGCATGCTAAAACTATTGCGAGGTAAACTTCACATTGTCCAGTATCACGATTCCGGTTCGTTCGGTCCGTTTCGGTTCGTCATTATGGAGCTCACCGGTCGCAATTTGGACAGTCTTCGACGACATTGTCCCGGTCACTTCTTCACAACTGCTACTACAGTTCGCGTCGGTCTGCAAAGTTTAGAAGCCATAAAAGACATTCACGACATTTGCTTCGTTCACAGAGACATAAAAGGATCGAATTTCGCAATAGGTCGTTCGGAAACTGGTCAAAAAAATTTGTATATTCTGGACTTCGGACTCATTCGCCGGTATCGTAAACATGGGCAGAATCGACCAGCGCGTTCAAATCCAGGGTTCCGAGGTAAATTCTTCATAAAAAGCATGATTTCGATAATTGCATAGTTACTCTGAAATTTATTCAGGTACCATTCCATACGCATCGGTAAATACTCACAAAAATTTGGAAATCGGCCGAAACGACGATCTAATCAGTTGGTTATACATGTTGATCGAATGTGCCACTGGCAAATTAAAATGGAAGAAATTAGACGATATTGACGCCGTTGGTAGAATGAAAGCTGATTTGAGCAAAGACGTTTTGTTTCGAAAAATGGAACCAGAATTCAAACACATTTATCGCAATTTAGTATCGTTAAATTATGAATCCGAACCGGCTTACTCATTTTATGCTGATAAATTAGACGCGATAATTGCACGAAAAGCCTACAACGTCGAGGCTCCATTCGATTGGGAACCCGGTGGTTTGAATTACGATCATACGAGATACTTAAAAAGTCAACCGTACAAGAATCAAATGGATAGTCAACGGAACGAAATTCGTACACCGGTTGCCGAAAAAGACCAAGAATCAAATGATGAAACTTCCGAAAATGAAACCGATTAATTATCGCTTGTTTCTTTGTGTTTAATTAGTTAAAGTCAATATAGGCAATATTTGTGGATGAAATCAAAACCATGAAACGAGTTCTTTTGTGATGATATCGAATACACGGCAGAAAAACAACACAAAAGGTTTACTAATCGAAGTAAATTGGTTTACACGTACACGTAAACAAAACTAATTTTTATGAAACAAATCATTTTTTCCATTTAACGACGATACTTTTTGCATCCTTTTCGGCAGCCGATTTCTTGACTATTCGTTTAACTGGAGTTTCTTTCCGAGTGACGTTAAGCAATTTGGATTTCGAAATTCGTTTAATTTGTTTTTGAGGTTCCGAAGCAATTTTTGGTTTGGCTGGATGCGATAAGGGCGCACTTGAATGTTCAGCGGACGTTATTTCTAACGGCGGTAGCGACAAATTGTGATTCTGTTTATCGCCTGACGCCTTCGGTAATTTTCGGGCTTTCTTCGAAACTTTTTTGGTCTGGTGTATCGATTTCTTTGGGCTAACTTTCGCAATGTTTGGCTGGGATATCGGGACAACTGTGGCGTACGTTTGCAGATGCGACAAATTCGGAACGGATTTTTCACGTTCGAGAGAGTAAGTCATTGTTGAACCTGTCAATGATGGCGTTAATTTCTGCATAATTTCTTCTTCTTTTGTCATCTTTCGAATTTCGCTTAGCGGCTTTACATCTTTCGTTGATGTAGTTTCTGTCGAAATATTTCCGTTGTCCAACGGCGATTGCTGGTGAGGATTTTTCACTTTTAAAACTTTTATTGTTTTAAATTTTCCGTATTTACCATCGTCTTGCCCTCTTTTTTTAAATTTCAACCCTTTTCGTCTTCTCGTTATAATGACCACAATTAAAACCGCAACAACAATTAGAATCACGGCGACAACGACACCAACGACGATAGATACGTCCGGATTACCTCGATCAGCGGTACTTTTATCATTCACCTTTGCTTCTTCACGGCTCGTTTCTGTTTTGTTTTCAGTTGCATTTGCAACAGCTGCATGACTTTTCGTTGTGTCGGGTCTAGTACTTTGAGTAAAGCTAGTCTTTATATTCTTCTTCGTTGTACATGGAATTTTCACTGGCTTTGTCGTCTTTATAGTGGAAGTAATTTTTGAAATAATCGCCGTCGTTGTTGTCGTTGCCCGGTTGATTTCCGCGTTACTGCTAGTTTTCGGCTTTGTCATAGTTGATCTGGGAAATTCTGCTGTCGTCGTCTTAGGTGTCAAATTTTGCATAGTTGACTTATCGGTTATTGTCTCTTTCGCGATGGTTGAAGTTAATTCTCGATATGATGTCCATTCATCGTCGAGTACCGGAACCACTTCGTTTGGATTAGTTTTTTCAACATTCTCATCGATGTCGCTGTGAATTTCTAACTTATCTGCTGCGTCGATGATATTGCAAACGAAAAGAAAAATTAACGCAAAACTTTCGATCGAACGCAGCAAAAAGAGGCGTTTCATTGTTATTTGCAATAAAAAGCAACCTCTATCGTCAAAAACAAAGTGAATAATTTCTTCTTTTTTATGCGGAAAATAAATCAAACTTTACGAATTGGTTCTTATAATTTTCTGTAAATCAATAAAATTTGTCGAAAAAACACTGCAAGTTCTATACTTTAACGTAAATAACAAATACCTGTACGTACGTACTGTGTTGTATGTACAATATAGTGCACACTCTCTAATCCGGCCGCATTTGTCCTGGGGCTTTTAGTGACCGGATGAAGAATAAACCGGACCGTAGAATGTCGCTAATATGTTTCAACACAGCGAAATAGTCATAGTTGAAGTTTAATTTACTTTCGGCAGTGATTGTTTATCATTTTGACATCGTGAAAAGGTCAAACTGAGTAGCTTTCAGAGTGTAAAACTAATGTTTGACAAAAATAAGGTACTTGAAATTGCTTTTTGCTCATTGGGAATCTAAATCTGCAGCGAAAGTAACAAGAAAGTTCAATTTGGCCGGGCTATTTCCAGTTGAGCCGGATTAAAGAACACTTTTCTGTGTAGCTTTGACATTGGTTTTCTTCCATTGATGGCGGGATGACGGATGAAGAAAACCGGATACTGCTACATGTAAACAGTATACTGCTACATGTAAAATGATTCGTCCCAAAGCTTTAGATGACCCGATGTTACGAACCGGACTACAGAGAACTGGATTAGAGACTGTCGACTGTATATAAATTTCAAAAACTGCTGAAATCGACTTCAAAAATTGGTAAAGCATATAAGTTGGAAATACTAAACGCTTTTGAGGTAACTTGGTTCTGTGCATAGCTATTTTCATCTTTAGATTTTTTCAATTATTGTTCTTTTTTGCCTTTTTTAATTTCAAAGAATTTTTACAACAAGTTTGATAAATACAATCCAGCACCAGCGAGTAATTTAACGATGACAAAACAATACAAAAATGAAAACATCTTTTGCGTTTCGAACCGAAAGGAATATGTTGAAAAATTCGGAATTTTTATAGCACACGATTTAATCGAACGGGGCTGGAATGTGCCGTATAAGAAGGCCAAACTCCGCTGTTGCTTGTCGTTGCATTACTTCTCAATGTACCAGTGCGACTGTCAGAAAAGGCTGTCAGAAGGTGATGTTGTGGTGCTTGCACGCCGTTGTACTGGGGCGGATAGGAGGAACTGACTTGCAATATTTTGCTTTGGTTGCGAAGCTTTTTCAAAAGGCATAACGTAAAAATGATGGAGAGGACTAAACCCAGCACTAAGCATCCAATGACTAAAAACAATTTCTGTCGAACGTCGGTTTCCAGACAAATGTCAACCGTATGTCCAACCACTAAAAAAGGTTATTCCATAAAAAGCAAAACTCGGCGTATTCGAGGAACTTTCCTTAATTATACCTGAATAACTCTGTTTTGTGTCCAAAACTGTTAATGCATTTGTTAGTGCAATTTGTTGACTGTTGTTTCCTCCAACGGATAACTGTTCCGGCATGGTACCACTTCTAAATCCGTCGGAATTGCTTCGTCGGAATCGAAGTAACAGTTCTTCAGCGGTCAAATTGGAATTTAAGTTTTTCGGATAGCATTTCTAAAAATCGTGAAACAATTTTCCTACAACATTTGTCGGCTTTAATGCACTAAAAGGTTTAGAAATGTGTCTAAATGGAACTTATTACAAAATAAAATTACTTTTGTACAATCTTCAGCATTTAAGCAAACTTCGACAGTACAATGAGCATAAACCGTTGGAGTTGATCCAAAACGAAAAGCTTGAAATTGCGTGTAATAGATTTCTTCATTGATATCTTGAATCGGTTTTATTACTTCGCTTAGTTCAGTCACTGGACAACTGAAAGCAAATTGAAGGCATGAAAAATGAGAACTAGATAGTGATGAGAAACAATTCCCAGAACTCACTTGCTTTGAACGAAAGTCAATGTTTTGGCGTCAGGCTCTTCCATTTCTTGCCTATCGGAAAACATGCAATGTTTCGGATTTATCGCTTTGTAAGCGTCTGAAATGTTTTTAACTCAAAACTCGATGATAGAAGCGGGAAACCAACAAAGTAGCCTACTGTCTGGTGATAACATTAGATACAATCCAACAGGATCACCAAATTTTGCTGATTTCAATGGACGCCCGGTTGGGTCTCGAAACAGCATTTGAACTTTAGGTTTAGGCTTGCCACCAACACTAGCCACAACTTCGTGATTACTGCTCAAAATAGCAAACGAATATCTCTAAATTCCTGACAGACTACTAAGAATCACGAAAGTGCATCGATACCTGGAAACATCGTTAACTTTTAATGCCTCAACTCGTTTTGTGTACAAACAAAATACGTGATTGACACGAACGTTTTTCGATGGTTCTAAGTCAGCATTGTTTTCGAAGGCTACTGTAGTTTCGGCGGTTTGGAAATTCGGTTCCTAAACAAAGATATTGCGTCAGATTCTGATTTCAAACTCGATTCAATTTCACGTAAGCAATGTGATCGTTGCGCTTACTAAGTCTGCTAAATGAACAAGACATGTTCGACCGTAGGGAATGCTAAAGTTTAACGAAACAGTTCCGTTTTCGGCGGAGCGAATTGCTCGACCGCAAGGTGTTCGTTCTTTGTAACCGTAAACGTAAACGATCGGTTGGGCTTGAGGATCTTTCAACCATTGAACTAAGTCAGGATCAGTCTTGTTAAGAACGATAGTCATTGCTTGCGCACTGCAAGACACTTCTTCCACTGAAACACGATTTCAATCACTTTCCTGGTTCGATTAGAAAGGATTAGAGGTCCCTTACCAAATCCAGTTGAAATTGTACGCTGTACGAAGGAAACAGCGAGAATCAGTGAAAATCTTGTCACCATGGTCAGAAAATGTATAAATTGCGATATAAATTTATGAGTAGGAAAAATAAACCGATGAATGGAATAAAATCGTGCCAATCTGTTGTAATAAGGACGTAAACGTAAATCTGTAAAAATGTACTGATTTATTGATTGAATCGAACTAGACAGCGACCAAACATAGTCTCACATCTAAGAAATCGTCTTTGGAACCATTTCGAGCTACTAAGTCATTAACGGCACCGGTGCTTGGCGATTATGCAAGTATAGCAATTAAATTGCCGTGGAAAATACCTCAACCATCTGTTGCTAGTTATTTCGAGCAATGCAAAACTTACCAAATCTTCAGCATTTAAATTTCAAAGGTGAACAGGATAAATCCTCAGTACTAAGAAATAAGGTTTGTTTGGGAAAAAAATTTTGTCGGCTGTAGAAACAAACCGGTCTCAATACTGTTTCACGCGCGGAACTAATTTCGCTCTCAGTCGGCGGCGTATGTAATCCCTAGGTAGACCATAAACAGGTGGATGGCTGTCGTCGATTAAACAATGGTTGAATTTATCGAACGGAAAACCACGGCTCACGTCCTGTAATTACCATACAGAGTAGCCACTAATACAATGTATCGGCCAATTAATAATAATGAACACTCCAAAAAGCGAAACGTACAATCGAATCTGGACGTTGACCATATGTCGTCGTTGGTTAACGAAGGAAAACGGTTTTCAGAGCCTAAAGCCTTTTGCTCGAGTCAAAACAAACGTATTAAATCTAACATGTCGGTTGGGGGGGGGGTGAGATTCTGAGCCGGCGTGTTTATGTCTCAAGGCCCTAATTTGCCTTGACTAGACAATCGAACGACAGTTGTTGTTCAATGTAAACTTAATAACAAGGATTAAATATGTTATCCAATATTTATAACTCAAAACCAACAAAATATCACTTGTTAAACGTCACTTGCCTGATAAAAAGGATCGATGAATAAATCACTGAATGTTTGTCTACAATTGAAAGATTAACGATAGCCGAATATTAACTTTAACAAACGATAGTCTTTCGGCTTCCATAATTAATCCTTTACGAGGTGTTTAGTCGCCATAAATGTGTTAGGATAGAATAAAACCAGTTATTGTACATTTATAAATTGTATTTCTATATTTCTCATATTGCCAGATTAAAAGTCTGCTTTTTGCAAACTATAATCTACAGGGTGCGGAAAAAGTTCTTGAACTTATGTTTGCGCTCACTGTACTAGGTAGTATGATTTCTCTGAAGTCTG